>JAUZNJ010104401.1:0-20799 GCA_034780135.1 Jordanella pulchra | reverse complement strand
ACAGAGAGAGAGAGACAGAGAGAGAGAGACAGAGAGAGAGACAGAGAGACAGAGAGAGAGAGACAGAGGGAGAGAGAGAGACACAGAGACAGAGAGAGAGAGAGAGAGAGAGAGAGAGAGAGAGAGACAGAGGGAGAGAGAGAGACACAGAGAGAGAGACACAGAGACAGAGAGAGAGACAGAGAGAGAGAGACACACAGAGAGAGACAGGGAGAGAGAGAGAGAGAGAGAGAGAGACAGAGGGAGAGAGGCTGGCTAATGATTTTGATCAGGACTAAAAAAAAAAAAATGAAAACATGTTGAGGTTGGCAAGGAACACATTATCCAGAGCATGGGTCAGGACCATCAAATTAAACAGGCTTAGAAAAACTAAAAGGAGAAAAAATGTTACAGTGGGATAAGAAATAACTGGAGTTCACTGGAGTTCATATGCATAATATAATTAGACCTTGCTAAATGTATAACATCATTTCTGAATAATACAGAACAATAAACGTAAAAAAAAAATCATAAAAAAATCTTTAATACTAGCAGTAAAAAAAAACAGGTATTTGAATCAACTTTTAATCCTGTTAGAATTTGACATCTTGGACAGAGATAGCTTGGTGTGACAGAGAGCTATTCTGATGATGATGATGACTCCTACCCTGGGGGAGGGTCATCACTGAAGGAGGAAGAAATGTGGAAGGGGGGGGGGCTCATCTTTCAGCATTTCTACCTCCAGATGCATCATGTGCCTCACACATCATTCAGGCCTTCTTTTCATACTCTAACACCACAGGCTGATTTAAAAGGAGTTGCTTACTTACCAATTATGTTGGAGTTCATAAAAGGTGTTGGGGACAATTCTTCATTGGACACTAATCGGCTGTCGCTCATATGATCACTGTAATGAGGGCTGTCTGTGAAACCCTGGGGGGGGGGGGAGAGATCAGAATATTGTTCAGGATACTGAGGAACTTCACTAAGTAGAAAAAGGAGAACATATAAGGTCATTAATGTCAAAACACAACCTGGTTAATGCCCCCTAAAAAGAAACACAGTTATTCATATTTGCTGGTTAAGTTCGTCTTTTTTTTTCACATTTATTATTTGACGCCCTGTTTATTTTCAGTGTGGATGGAATTTGATGGATTCTTTTATTTATTTTTATTCAGCATCACTCACTGTAAGACAAAACAAACAGAACCATATAATTCCCCTTTTTATGAGCGTCATATTTACTGAGACCTTCACTAAATATGTTCCATCATGAATATATTTGTCATTTCATCACAACAGACTCCAAAAAATAAACATTACATCAATTCTGATCAGGGCCTACATTATCCATATGTGCGCTATATCAATTAATAAAAAACAAATCATCATAATTTAAGCTCATTATTTGGACTGTATATATTTATGTCATGTAGATCATGAGCCGCCGGCGTTTGCTGGAAGGGGAAAAACACAGACAATGGCGTCCAGCATTGTTTCCTGACACCTGCAGCTTATAAAAATTGCCTCTTTCTCCCCCTGCAGTTTCACACAACCCTTTCATGACAGTTATCAGCATCTGGGGGGCTTAGGTCTAAATATCGGTCACAGTGTGGTCTTTGGATCCCACGTAATAAAAGAAGCTTCGTTACGCTGTTAATACCAAACCCTGCGAAAATCCTCCACTGCTCCAGTCAAACGCATCGCCCTCGAAACTACATCAACTTTCACCAGACGGACCAAGTAACGTTAGAGCTTTAGAGCTTTTTTTCCCCTCCACCCAACTCGTAGCCTTTGCATTCAACATAAGAGTTAAAAAAAAAAAAGGAGTAAATCTTATTATCTATCTCTTATTTTTTGTGTGTGAGTGGATGGTGATGGAGTAATTTCAAAGGCAGCGAAGTGTTGTGCTGCGTCGAGGGATTCCCTATTGTGCTCCTGCCAGCCTGCACACACTGTTAATCACACCATGAACCGACTCAATAACAACAACAGCCCAGTGAGAAGCTCAAGCAAACTAATACACACACGTGTACAAAGACACACACGCACACAAACGAAAGAAGGAAGTGAAAAAAATACATTTCATCCTTTCTGCTGCAAAACAACAAGCAAGCTTTGTGGATTCAATTATAAGATGAACACTTCTTTCATTTTTCCTCCACAGAAGGGTGGCTTTAAAGGTGGGGCTGAAGGAGTGTGTGTTGATACATGGAAATAAGATCAGTGAATTGAGTAGATTTTTGAAAACGCACATCAGATAATGTGGACCAGGACCGAACAGACTATTCAGCTAACTCTCTGAGTCTCTCTTCCAGATAAGGAGGCAACAATCCTTTTTTTTTTTTTTTTGGTTCTCTAAGCTTGACACTTGGGTGTTTGCTCAGAAATCCTCTGAGAAAGGTTTCCCGGTCAAAGTCACCTTTAGGGACATGATGGTGGTGAAAGTATGATTCATGAAACTGAGGCAGGAGAGAATCACCAGAGAGGAAACAAACAGCAGGGCGACTCTAAGACTGTCCAGTCATTGAACGGAGAAGCCAACAGGGATTCTTTTTAGCACAAATGTTGTAGCAAACCAAGGATTCCCATGAGGAGCCAATCATCAGGAGGCAAGTCTTACAAGGAGAGAGCTGCATGTTTTAATTTAATTTATACATCAAGCTTCACTGGGGAAATGCTTTAGTCTTCTTGAGTAACAGCTGATATGATTGCTTGAACAATCTTTAGTTTTTAAAGCACCTAAATCCATAACAAACATTTGGAAGTAGAAGTGTATGTCCAAGATGCATTTCTAAAAGATACAGAGAGTCCTACGGATGGTGGATACGTTTACTGCAGGATCCGATTTTGCTTTAGTTGCACCATTATTTTTATTTTTTAAATTAAGGTATAAATGGTTCCAAATGATTATCAGCAGGAAAAGGCACTGTACCTGATTCTGCACAGTTTTGAACCATGAGCAAGGAGAACAGTTGAGTTTGAACTGTAAGCCCCGCCCCCACCCTCCCACTGAGAAACTTTACTCCCACTCCATGTGCAGCTGATGAAAAGATACCTACAGCCAGTTTGGAGTCCAGATTCAATTTGTTTTGACCCTTTAAGCTTGTTTTGCTCTATATGCAGTGACGGCCAGCGGACGTACAGCCACTTGTCACGCTTCTCTTTCTGCGCACCTGATAAGAGAAAACATCCTCGTAAGGAAACGCTCTTAGTGGCTGCCTGGAAACCGGAAGCTCTACAGAAAGAACCTCATCAGCAGAGGAAACTGTCACGGCAAAGTTAGAAGCCAACCCTAAAAATGCCAAAACTGCTGCACATGCGCAATAAATGAGTTATTTATTTTACTAAAATGCCACAGAGGCATGTTTTTTTAGAGAGATTATAATAAAATCAGGTACAGGGCCTTTAACAGCATAAGCAAAAAAAAAAAAAAACAACAACATATTTTCGTTTTATAACTTTTTTTGAATAATGGTGGAAGATTAAAGTGCAGTTTATGGTGAGTATATAAAGCCAGTAGCTCTAAAGCTCCAAAGGGGACGAAGACAAGAACCCAAACATATACAGCCAGTCTAAAACTAAAATAAAGTATTTTTGTAACATGAGAGGTACCACATTACACGCTTTTACCCAGAGGCAGTAAAACAATAGCCTGACATTGTCGGCCAGAGGACAGTCGAGCGAGAGTTGTCAGAGTAACTGAACCCCAAATCAACCTCTTCTGTAGATTAACTGTATCTGGTCCTTACTGCTGCTATCTTTATCTCATAGAATATGTTTGGACTGTTTCATGCAAACTTGTTTCATTGTGCCACCTCTGGCCTACAACCCCTCTGCTAGCCTCCATGGGTTTTAAACATGGCTGTCTATTTTAATATCTGTAAAAGTAGTACAGACTAGTCCAAAAACATTGCCTTTGATTTTCCTCAGAACTTAGAACCAAGAAGTCAAGTGGCCTAATCTCCAGGATGATAGTGTTCTAGTTTCCTGCCTCATGCTCATATATTTCATGCTTTGTTTATGGCCACTGCAGCCACTTTCAGCCTAACAAAACAAAATTTGTTGCAACTTAACTATGGGAGCTTTCCACCCTTTGGCAATCATTAAGAGCCAGTGCTGTAGGACTAAGGATTGCTCTGTGGATCTTCAAGATACGTCACAAACGCATTAAACCCCATACACTACAGCAGCATTAAATCTAAGTCCTTCAATGAATTGAATAAACCGATAGCATAGATTGAATGTGTGGTGTGATGCGTGCAAACAGTTGTGATGTCTGGCAGCAGGCATATGTTTCAGCTCTAACAGCTGTGAAAGGCAGTCAAACTATGGCAAATGGAGCAGAGGAACGGCCCATTGCTTGTTACTGATAAGGTGTTTTTTGGGGATTTGTTAGTTATTAGTGAATAAGGTCAGTTAAAGAACTGCAGCATTGTTTTTCCGAGGTGATGCGTCAACTCAGATGGGATCCATGAAGCCCACATTTCAGTATTTAATTATTTTCCTTCATTATGAAGGAAAGACTTTTAGGAAATCTATAGGATGTGCTTCAATTAATAACCTGTGTTTATTAATATTTTAATACAAATGTTAGGACTCCGGTGTTAGTGTTGGTGGCTATCTGATGGACTCTTACGATGGTTATTAACTTACAATTATAGTCATCTGTACTGAACTAAACATTTGAACTTACTAAAGTTAGAAGAATCAGAATCAGATAGGGTTTAAAATATAATTTAGGGGATACCTAATTTATTTTAAGATTTTCTTTGGCATATAAAATGTCTTTCTTGCATTTTAGGATGTATCTGTGAAGGTTCTCAGTCATACAGGTCATGGTTAGGATTGAAAGGTTCCGTTTAGACAACCGGACCTGAAGTTTTCTAGAAGACGTTTCACCTCTCATCCAAGAGGCTTCTTCAGTTCTAACTGATGCAGGAGAAAATAGGGATAAATGTACTGTAGGTGTGACAAAGAATAGGGGAGGGGAAGAAGATTTTGGGATGGTATTCTTTGGTGGATCTAACTGTCGTTCTGTTCAGAAGGAGAACTAAAACATTTTATTGTATTTTGACATTAAAGACTTTCTTTCATTACCTGAAAACAAAGCCGCTTTCTTTTTATTTCCTTTTTTCTGTTTCTCTTTAAGAAGCAAGCAATATTAAAAAGGACAACATCTTTGAGAAATCATGGACACAAGCGGTTTCCCTCAGTTCTGACTGCTTGTTCATTTTGTTATGATAGCAGTACGGTGGGCGTGCAGGTGGCGCAGGGGTTAGTGCGCACGACCCATGTACGGAGGCCTTAGTCCTCGGCGCGGGCGACCCAGGTTCAAATCCAGCTTGTGGTTCTTTCCCGCATGTCTACCCCCCTCTCTCATATCCCCTTTCCTGTCAGCCTACTGTCAGAAAAACGAGCCACTAGTGCCGTAAAAAGCTCAAAAAAAAAAAAAATATGATAGCAGTACGGTTTGTAATCAATTCGATTCATAAGCCTGCTCTTGGTACGCAATGCTAACTGCCAATCTAACACAGTTATTTTTTGAGATGGTATGCTTGACATCGCCTCACAAAAAAAAAATAAAACACAATTTTCGTTTCTTATTCTCGTAGCTCTTACAGAAATGGGCAAATTAAATCAAAAATATTTTTTATATGTATAAAATAATAGAAAACTTGTTTAATTTAATCTCATGCTTTGTAAATAGAAAAAAAAAAAGTTTAAGGCAAAGATGCCGATGAAGAACAATGTTTTATTACACCCCTGCCTTCTATTTAAATTTAAAAATATTAAATGTTTAACTCCAATTTCTATTGTAACAAATACTGATAAAAGGTATCAGCATCCGGTTGGAGACAGAATTTTCTTTTTCTATTAACAGACCGACTGCTCTGTGTTTTACTGCTTTGAGTCGGTTAGATCATCAATCACAGGTCGCTCATCATTCCCAACCACTGGTGGCCTACATCTATCCAAGACACTAACGCATTCTGTCATCGCAGCCACCGGGCGACGTTTGCACTACTGGCTAAATAACTGTCAGATAACTATGGCGGCGAGCAGGCCAGAGCTCACGCCTCGCTCCCCGATCACTCGCTGCAGTGTTTAAACAGTCATTTTTTTCCCCCTCCATCTAGACAGCATCCCAGGTGAACACATGGCTGCATGCAGCTCCTTGGGAAGTCATGATATGGTCGTGATGGATGCGCGTGGGGTCGGGTATCAATTGGGGCAGGGCGCCTGGGAAGAGGGGGGTTGTCATGCGGTGGCAGCGGGCACAGCCCTGCCTGTCAGAGCGCCGGTCTGCAGCCACAGCTACCCAGGAAACAGCGGCTGGCTGCGAGCCAAGGTCGGCGCGGCAGGTCTCTGGACTGTTCACAGTCGACTGATCACACATTCATAGCACACCAGCAAACAAGCTCAGGGACAAGACCGAATTCCCTTTGTAGGAAACTGAAGGATGAGGCAGAATTCCTTCCAGCAGCCTTGGACACGTTTCCTGAATAAACTTTAGATCTTTTTTCTAAACAAATATTCTTATTTTACTGTGAAGTTTTTGATTCTCTTTCTTTGGGGAACATTGAAAGTAGGAGGTACATTTGCACCTCATGAAACAAAATTCAGAGATTTCATTGGTGAAAGAAGTCATTGTGACCTCTTTGAAAAAAAACAAAGAAAAGGAAAACATGTGAAAATCGTGAACACATGAAGTATTTCTTAAGAATCGTTGGCATTTAATAATCCCTGCAAATATTCAGAAATATGCAAATCATGCATAAACTATCTTATTAAAATACATCTAAGTGAAATATCATCCCTGAGTGAAAAATACACTAAGAAAAAGCTGCATTTAAGTTCCATATCTGATTTAAAACATAAGAAACGAGATAATGAAGGTAGGGATGTTTGAAGTGCCAATAAATAAAATCTAATTATTGACTTTCCTTTCATTATTTCATTTGATTATTAATCATTACTGTTAAATTATGTGAGGAAGGTGTTTCAGTTTATGAATAACCTTAATTCACACCAACTTTGATAACTCTGAAACAGAACATTTGATTTTAAAATGCTTATGACTGATATTTACATTCAAATCGTTTCATTTAAATCACATTTCGAATTGAGATCAGATACATTGATTCTATTTATATTTGTTCGAAAGTGAAACCTTTAACCTAAAAACTAAAAAGAAGCTAAACTCTCCCTTTAGCAGTTTAACTTTTTAATTAAAAATATATTTTTAATAACTATTAGTTATGATCATAATATTTAATACTACTAAAGCAATTTTGTGATCAATTAAAACATCAGCTTCTGCTACAGTTATAATTTATTAACATTCAGATTCTTCATTTTCATCACACCTTAAAACCATTAAATAAAGTTTTATTTCATTTTTGACTATTTCATTTTGAAGGAATGAGTGGTTTAAACCAACCTAACCCTGACAAAAAAATAAATCACTACACTAATCTAATACATTTCAACAACAGATGAGAAACAATAACTTGCTACGTCTACATGGATACAAATATGTAAACATGTCAGACTAAAGTTTCTAATCCGATTCAGTCCGATCCGAAGAGAAATCTTATTCCCAAAGACAGAGGTGGTTTTTACAGATCGCAGTTCTTCTTCCATGTGGAGACCCTTTAGGATCTGTTGAGTAAATTAATCTCTGCTGTGAATGTGTGGAACATTGGTGTGACGTTTTTCCGGAAAATTTAACGCATGTAAACGTTGCTACTAAGTCTGAAGAGGTTTGAAGGCCATCGTTTTGGTTGATCCACACTAGCGACGTTCAAATGTAAAAAGTTTTACTTTTGGACTGAAATGTATTCAGACTCAAAAAATATTCATCTGATTATATTTATATGGACATATGTAATCATCCTAAACATACCATTCAGAACATTCTGACCAGCCGCTCAATATGTCAGGTCGATGAGCGATAAACATGCGCACTGGGGTCAGCTTGCCTCATTCAGAAGCTTTTACATGCCTGTCAGAATATTCACTGACATGTCCATGACACATTTTATTTCAAGTTGCTGCTTATTCCTATTACTTACATCCGTGTTTAGAACCAATGTCCAACAATTGGCAAATCCCAAGACAGCGGTGATCAAAAGGAAGTTGTTTCTTTTAAAGTGACCTGAAACATGCTGTTAATGTCGAGCAATGTTGAAGAACTAAATTAATAAAAATGAGCTGTATGTTCGAATCAGTAGGAAAACAAGAGGTCTGTGCAGCTGTTTTTAAGCATGCATGCAGCGCTGATGGATGTGCAAACAGCTGTCTGCTGGCTGACGCCGTGCCTCGTAATGTCAGAATCACTCATTTATATGCACCTGGAGCAAAGATATCTCAAGCTTCTCTGTCTTCTAATTCAAATCAAGCTGCCTATGTTACCATAGCCTGTAGATGTTCATTCGGGAAGGGCACAGAGAAATAAACAAGGTAACGCAGCCCGAGTGGCTCTGACATTTAGCTGAATTCTAATAGAAAGTGACAGGAGATTGACATTAAATGGAATTCATACAGGGCATCGAGAACAGCCACAGTGTGAGAGACAAACAAACAGGGAGGCTGTTCACACTTGCTCATACAAACAGCCGCAGCCTCTTATTCAAACAGTTCCAACAATTATCTGATTTACAATTATTCTATTTAGCTCTATTTCTAAAGTTTCACATTGTTTCTTTAAGAGAGCGAAAGGAAACACTGATTAGGTTTAACTTGGCACAAATAATACAGCTTTAAAAATAAGTACTTGAAAAAGATTTTCTATCAATTAAATTATAACTATTTATATTTTTTTGTTCATAAAAACCTGTATAAATATCCGAGGGAGTGAACCACTCCGGATGCCCAGAAGACGAAGGGTTTGTTTTAAACAAAAGATCTTGAAAATGTTCTCCCCATAACCCATTTATATTATTTTATTTTGTATGTTTCCATCTTGGGGACAAAAACAGAGCCTTTTAAATCAGATAAGTCCGCAGACACTGAGCAGGTCACTTCTACCAGGGTGGGAAATGAAATGCAAGTGATTTTCAGCAAAAGCGAATGATTCTGGCACAGTGATTACACTTTCAAATAATATAAACCCACGTTTACTCCACAGAAAAGCAATCTTTGAGTGATCAGACTACATTACCATCCAAAAGTGCCCAGTAAATTAAAAAGTACCGGAGTATTTCTTTGGTAAAATAAAAGAAAGGGGGTAAAAAAAAAAGAGATCTTTAGAAAAAATGCAAGACAACTGCCATCAGATATGATGTTTTTTCAGTGATTTATAAACAGTTTGAACCGCTTTAAACACTTGATATTTCTAAAATCTCAACAGTTGGATGAAAATCTTCAAATTTAAAGCCATAAAAAGTGAACGAACTAAACAAAATGAATTCACACACAAATTAACAGTAAGCCTTTGACTGAACCACTTTATCTACTTTTTAATTATTAACATAACAGATATTCATACAATAATATGTTTGTACTATAACATGAAAAAATTAAACAATCTTTCTTTTAAATTAGAAGAATGTGAGGATTTAAAAAACGAACAAAAGGCTGAGAAAAACTAATGCAGTTTAATTAAAAAAAGAAAATCTATTCCACGAATCATCAGAGCATTTTTCAATTCACTTTGTCACAGAACAATGTGTCTGTAAACAGGTCAAATAACACAACAGGCTCTGGGAGAAGGTGAGAGTAAAACACTGTGAATTCCCCACTTTGATGTAATGAGTGTTAAATGATGTGCTGTGGAGCAGAAAGGCCACTCAGAGGCATTAGATGGGGGGTCATCTTACCCTGGAGGACTCATAGGAAGGACTGGACTCGCCACCTGGGGCCCAAGTCGCTTGGTTGCTCCGCTCATCCATACCTGTCAGAACAAGAGATGTGCAACTCAGTCACCAGGTCCCCACAACTCAAACAGATTCATTTATACGCATCTGCTTCACAACCTAACTCCATCGAGGAAAAAATAAATAAAAACAAAACAGTCATTCTACAGGATATAAGGCAACTTTGTTTGGCAGAAACTCTGTTATCAGCATCCACTGCAGCTAATCTATAAGATTAACTGAGAATAACCTGCTTCCTTTTAACAATAACAACAATAAGCTTGGAGGAAATTCCCAGTGAAAATAATTCATGAAAATAACTATAACAAGCATCACTCATTCCTGAAGTAGCAGGTAGCAAAAACCTAAACACAAGGTTAGAAAAGTATTGTGTTGGTTTTTAGCTTCATTAAAGTCCGACCTGTTGATTTGATCTTGGCTGATTTAAATTTCTTTTAGTTGATTTATCTGCCCTTTCTAACAGCGCACGTCTAAAGCCTTAATCGGGTTTTACAGATTTTCTTTGAGTGTAATAAACTTCATGTTGTTTCTTAATGTGCTTTTCATGCTGAAAATGGTGCAAGTTTTCAATGCATTTAATAAAAATGAGAAAAAAATCCACCATTTTTTTTTTGTTAGGAAAAAAAAGTTTGTAAAACTTTCTTATGTTGTTCATATCCTTGCTGCTAGCATGAACATGTTTTTTTTTTGTTTGTTTGTTGTTTTGTTGTCAAAAACTAAAGCAAAGCAATATAATCATCTAATACCATCAGAAGTTAAAACGTTTCAAAACGATGTTTATTTGACCTTAAATGCCTCAATAAACCATATAGGTACATATGCTCCGAGTGTGCCATGAGGCAACCAACAACTGGGTGATTTGATGTGGGCCAGGCTAAACAGCTGAGAGCTGAAACCTGATAAAACTAATCCTTTAGATGAACAAAAAACCTCCATCTCATATTTCAAAAGTCAAACAGAAAAACGCAGGAATCAATAATGCCAAACCAAACTGTCACGCAAGACCATCTGGCATATGCTGAAAAACATAATATCTGGTATTTAGAATCTAATTTATGTGATATAGCCATTTAGAAATATTCGATGCCTGTTCTTCTTGCAACAATATTGTGTTGTAGTATCAACAAAAACTGCAGCAACGTAGCATCTACATTGGTTGAGTTATTGATTAATCTTTGTAATTCCATCTGTCTCAGTAGAAAGCAATGCAATATGTTCAGTTTCAGGTTCAAATAAAGATAATCGCATTTGTTTTGTTTTTTTTGTTTCTTTTTTTTTTTTTAAATGGATGTACTTGAAAACAATAACATTGCAGAAAACAAAGAAAATTTTTCATTCTGTTTTGCTTGTTTCCAGTTTGAATTTTGCAGTTTGCACAAAGGCTTCTTAATGCAAAACGTTATCAAAGGAGTCAAATTAATAACACAGTCAAACAAAGGAAGCTAAAGGATATATTAATAATTATAGCTCATAATCATCTGCTTACCTGTATAAAATCTAAAATCTAGCCTGGAAGTTACAAATATTTCTATCATGCTGAAGTTTGTTTTGTTTTTCTTTTTTTGTACAGTAAAACAAAGTTCTGCGCCATGAGCGGAAGATTATGAGAATAAACTACATGCAAACAGTAAAGCTCTTGATATCATCAGCAATAATTACATTCAGGTTGCATCTCGTGTTATTTTCCTTCTTATTTTTATCCTCCTGGGTGGAAACAAGTTCTACACCCAAAAATTTGTAAGAGCTAATTATATACCTGAAGCAGAAAGTTGGTGACATTTCACAACTCAAAAATCACGCTCCAGCGCGCAGAGCGCTAGATTTGAAGTTTCATCCTGACATAGATGAAGCTTCGCTGCTTGCACGCTGTAGATTCATTTCCTCTTCCTCTGGGGCTCTATGGAAAACTCTGTTGGTAAATTTAACAGCTTTCTTCCTTTTTTTTTTTGACATTTTTAGCTCTGATACCTGTGTAACTAAATCAAGTACTCCCACAGGTATTTGAAATATATCAGCGTGATGCATTTGGGCCAAACTGAGAACTTTCACACACAAACTGCACCAGTGGCCACTGTTTGCAGTCTCAATGGGCCCCCTCCTCACTCTAAATTCACAATCTACTCAAGGATATTACTCCCTACCCTTGGAGATTTAAGTGAATGACTGCAAAAATACTGACCTCAGTGTGAGAACAAGGATTTTAGAAATCCAGGTTGCTTTTCTGTTGGGTTTTTTTTTTTTTTTTACTGATAATTTTCTTTAGTTTCTCTGCAAAAGGATTTTTTTTTTTACTATTTGCGGTGAGAATGTTGTTTCATAATGTAGTCGTAGAGGAGAAAGCTCATAGGCCGCTTATCATAACTGACTGCTCTCTGCTGGACCATTATGCAGCAGCTGCAACCTCTCAAAACCCAGATTTAGTGAGAGGTTTTTCCGACAGGAAAACGGGGAACATTTCAAAAACTATGAACCATAAAACAACATTATGCAACGAGGCTGGAACATTGCAAAGCATCAGCTTGATAATCAGTAGAATAAATCTCAACAATGTTATATATTCATTTAACAAATTTCTGTTTTTTTGTTTTGCTTTATATGGGACATTTCTTCTTTGGCATAATACATTTCAGCCTACATGAAAACTGTTTCCAAGCTGTTCCATTTCTGATTATCATTCATGCAACTGAACTCCCTCAAAAGAGCTTAGATAAAAGAAAATAAAAATAATTTCTAATAAGATTTTTTTTTGCTTTTATCTTCAGTGGGAGCTGGATTGCTAGATTACATAACAGTTGGTGTAAAACATAAGGCAGAGGATTAGGGACATAAACAAATAAAAGAAAATAAAAAACAGAAAAAGAAAAGGTTATTGAATTCTGACTTTATTCTAAGAATCCTGACTTTTACTCTCAGAGTCCGAGTAGTTAGGACTGTTTGTTTTATGTCGATGCCTTTAATCCTCTTCCACAGTAAAATTAGCTCATATTGAAAAAAGTTCTCTCTAGATGTAAGTCAGACAGAACCTTAAAATAGGTGTAAAAACTACAGGGAAATGTAAAAAAAATAGCACAGAAAATGAAAATAATTGAATGATCTTCAAATCTTTTACACAATCTTCAAAAAAAAAAAAAAACATTAAAACTACAGCGACCAGCCTTCACACTTAATGACATCATCAACTCATCAACGCTTGAAAAAAGTGTAACTGGTCATTTCTCTTTACTGGACCACAATGGCTTCACAAACAACCCTAAGACCCCAAAATCTTTTACGAGCCTGATCTATTTTTGATTGATGCAGCATCAAGCTGCTTCGAACAGAACAACTAGCCAGGCAGGGGAACAGGACACAGAATACAATCGAGTTACAAAACCAAACAACAGGGAAACAAAACCCACATGTTTACGTCTCAAACCTTGGTATTTAAAACAGGCTAAATTTGGTCCAATATAACAGAACCTTGTTTTTAACAATGATTCAGAAACAACCGCTGTTTCTAAAACACGCTGTGTTTGTTCTGCAAATAAATCTGGAGGTTGGAATAAAAATGCACCATTGATAAGACCGTAAATTCACCTAAATCCCGTCTGAATCACAACCCAAACTTAAACATATGTACTGCAGTTTACAACTACTGTAGTACCAATCACAGTCCTGCCTTAAATAAATATCATTTCTAAGTGCAGTGAGGTAAGAAATTCTAACTATTTACGTCCATCCAAAGCCAAGCAATGGTCCAGTCAGCAGTATAGGATAAAATCTTCCATTGGGACACTATTGGGTTAACGCCGCTTGCTCTAAATTTAAACTCGATTGTTAGTTTTCTGAGATACTTAAAATTAAATATAACCATCTTCAAACATGTCAATGATTCATATCACGCATGCTTCAGCTATTTTTTAAGACTTTAGGAACCGCGAGTACATCTGATTTGATCACCAAGCTTCACACAGACTGTCAGCACGGTTTCTGGAAAGCAATCAGATTCTTAAGTAATCAGATTTGTGAAATCTAATCTGAATGGCTACTCAAACTACCTGCACATGTGATTTTAATCTGAATTTATGTGATTTTATGGATGACAGAGCACGGCTGTTTTAGCAAAAAAAAAACAAAAACAAGACTTCGGGTTTTGTTTAAAGTAGTAGTTAATCATGATCTTTGCAGACCAGGCTCCTTATTGTAGCGCTGTAATACACAAAGCTGCAAATGAAGCGATGCAGCGGTGAGGCTCCTTGGAACCGCGGTCAGGAATGAGCCACCGCAACCAACCCGTGCATCACTATACACCCCTAAAAGAAAATTAGCCATTTCACAATAAGCTCATCAGGTCTGCATCCTCAACACAGCTGGAAGGGAGAAGCGATGAATCTCTGTTAGAGGCATTTTTTTTTTTTTTTCAATCCATCTTCTCCTGCATAATGTTCAAGTGTCTTGCCTTTTCCACTCTGCTTCAATTATCAGGCTATGCCCAGCTGAGATGCAATAATCCAAACCCTCATTCCCTGCAATTTCCACACTCGTCTCTCCACACTCGCCTGCCTTAAGTTCACTAGCACTTATGTAGGTGCTTCTATCCTAACCTTGAAGATCTGAGAGACAGGAGCTCTGACTGTAGGGAGGGGATTTACCCTAAACAGGCCCTCAGTACTGGAATATTCAAATGAAAAACCATGTGCAGATGCAATCTAATTTTAGTCTCCTGAAATTAGAATCCACTCCAGAGGTAAAGTGGTGTAGATGCTTGTTTGTCAAAATTCCAGCCTGAGTCGGCCAGTACTAAAATTCATCCATAAGAAGTGACACTAGGACATCCTTCAAATGCAAACCTGCATCCAGAGAAGATTTTTTTTAACGCTTTAAACTTTCTTTTCCTCGATGGAGAAGTTATTCTCTCTTTAAATTAGATCATGGCTCATCACTTTGTGTTAAACTTTGTCAGAAATTCAGAGACTAATTTAAAAGGTCACAGTCAAAAAGTGTAAAGAAAAGTAGTGCTTCTATTTTACCCCTTGTCCGTAATAAAACCGCTGAGTCACATGGAGGTAATAGGAGACCTTTTGTCACCTAACTGGATCCCAAAAAAAAAAAAAAAACTATTTTAGGAAAAAGAGGAAATCATTTGGTGAGGTCATTCAGACAGTTAGCGTGAAAAGATGCAAAAGTAACCAATCTGTGGTTGTATGTGGTGTATGTTTGTAAAAAAGCACCACAGATAGAGAGGCATTTATTTGGTATTTTAAAGGGACCACAGGCGGCATAAAGGCAACACCTTTCCCACAGAGGACTGTGGACATTTCACCAGTGCAATGCCAAACCTCATTCTGCCCCACTTACAAAAGCATGACTTCATGGACATACAATGTCCCTGACCGACCTGCTAGCAGTCCGGATCAAATGCAATGTCCTGTAAATGTGTTGCAAATAACAAGGCATTGAGGCCTCTTGCACAGCAGAAGAAAAAAAAAAGGATCAAAGAGAACATATTCAGGAAGTTTTCGCCTGTGTTCCTGGAAAATTTCTTTATTTCATGTTCTGTTTATGTAAATAGTTGTTTAAAAAAATATATACATGTTCAAGCCCGTGATAGGCGAAATCCGTGAAGTAGTAACCTTTATATTTTTTTTTACAATTAATATTCAATGAAATACTCCATAATACATTGAAACCAAAGAACAAAACCTTTTTACAGGCCCAAGCGTTTGTTTAAGAAATAAAAGTACCATATAAACATTCTGTTTTCTTTACAAATAACTACTGTACATTAAAATAATCATTTTAATCATCAGTACAAACTGAAGGCTTCAAATTGACCCGAGTCATTGGATTGGAATGGGAGAAAATTAAAAATGATTATGAAAAAAATACAAAGTACAGTAAGACAAATAGTGACGCGTGTGTATCTCGCTGCTCTTCTGACTGAGCCGCTGCATCCTGACTCCGCTCTAGCGTTTTATTCTTCTAAAGCCCGCGTACGTGTACATATTAAACTGCAACATTACTGACACACAGGTAGAGAAGAACCAGAGAGACTGTTTAGCCAATGCATCGAAATGCAGAACACGATGCAAACCCGTGAAGCAGCGACACTGGGAAAGGTGAACCGCGTTATAGCGAGGGTTCAATGTATCGAAATAAGCAAAAACCTATTAGTGTTTCCGTTTAGGTCTAATTTGCCGATTGCCATTGTTTGTTTTTTTAAATTAAAAGAGAGAAACGGCAGTGCTACTTTAATAGAGGCAGGGATTTTGAATGAATTTCTACAAAAACTAAATAGTTAAGCAATTTTACGATGCCTAATTCAAAAAAGTGCATCCCAGCACTTGGTGGTGAGTGATGATATAGACCAACTACCTAAAAAAGCAGGGGGAAGTAAATGCATTTGCATGATTGAATATGCTGATGAGATCACTTATTTTGTCTGAAATAATGCTGAATATATCTGACCTATTGATGTGGCAATGGCTATCATGGCGGCATTGGAAAGCAGGAGCAAAGCTATCAAAAGCTTTATCAACTGCGCTCATAGGGCTGCATCATGTTAAAAGCCTGCAAGGTGCTAGAAAACAAAAAGAATAAGAGTAAAAAGAAAAATTATGAAGATCAGGAGGTAATGAAACAAAGTTTGTTTTATGAGGCATTGCTTCCAATCGAAACGGGGCGACTGTGTTGGGATTAGGGGTGTGGCCTGTGAAAGCAGGCAAACACTGAGAATTTTTGCCGTTTTCGGGCAGATTCTCAAGTCGTATGAGAACTTTTTGGATCGGGTTGCATTTCAGCCTCATCAAGTGTTGTCCGTTGTGTAGTACACACGGGGTAACGAGGGGCAATTAGCCTCTCACATCACCTACCGATGAGGAATCATAAGGTCAGGAGAAGATCAAACATGTCTGAGATTCAGTCGGCCCTCTGGAGACGTTTGTAAGCGAAACCTTCTATTGAAGCAGAGCTATGAGCGTCTACGAGCTGATCTACCTGAACCTTGCGCACTGCGCATGTGCAAACAAAGGAAATCCTCTTCTTCTCTGATAAAAAGATAGGACTGATGAAATTAACGAGTCGGAGAAGCGCCATCTCTAGGTACCGAGTCCCACCGTGTGGGTTTTGGACATAGAGTGTGAGCAGTTGGATCACATCAGTGTAATAACAGACATGGTGAGCTGTGAACTTTTTACAGTTTGAGCTGTAGCTGAGTTAAAAGATTGAAAGTATCATGTATGCGAGTACTAAGAGGAGTTCTACTGTAGACTACAGAGTACATTAGGTGACCAATATCTAACAAACAACTAAATGCCTTTAAATCACATTTCAAAGCTCTATGAAATCAGATGATTATTAGCTGAATTAATTAGAAAGTAGGTCAAGCCAGCAGTTTCACATGCTACGTGCCATTAGCACAGACAGAGTGCCCTTATAATGTTGCTTGACATTAAGCAACGTTATCACTGGGTCGCTAATTCTGTAATATGTTCAAAAGAAATCTACCAATGTGTTCATCAAATTACATATTCTGCTGAGATATAAGAACATGAAAGGGACACTAAAGCTTTTTTTCACTACACTATTGATAAGAAAGGCAGACACCAAGGGTGAAACCAATAAAGTTTACAGAAGGTTTTAAAGAAGTTATGTCTTGGTGCCAAAAGCATAGCTTGTATATTAATCAGTAATGGACATGAAATAAGTTAGCAATGGTCACCAAAAAGGTTTAGCAAACTATTAAAAAGCCCTTTTTTTGTGGAGATAATCAATCAAATATATATATATTTGAAGACTGTTTGAAAAATTGCGCATTAGATCGGGATGTCCCGATTCAAGTTTTTTATTTCCAAAACATTACAAATATTGAACCTTGAGTTTTGATGGATATTGACCCGATACAATAACAGCATCAATCAAACCTGCTTGTATTACTTATTTTTATATTGTGGGTTGATAGAAAAGGTTTGACCAAGTAAAACAGAGAACAATTTAACAACATCAAGAATGAGAACAGCTGATCCATTTCTTATTCACCAAAGAGTTACATAAAGTTGAAAGAAAATGGATAGAAGGGATTTTATAAGCTTTTAATATCTGAGATTTTAGAGGCAGGTTGATATAGTCCAGTATTCATTTTTTTGGCCAATAACGCTTATAGTCGCTAGGGGTTTTCTGAGGCCAAAGCTTATCAAATTTGACTAAATCTCATAACAATTAAATTACATGAAATGCAAATAAGGTCAATTATTCTGCTGTGGAGGCCAGAAAGTGGGCAGACTGGTTGAAGGTTGGCCATCCAGTTAATGTCTACATGTGTTACTGCATTCATTCATCAACACATAGAAATATGACACTTTTTTTGTCAGAAAACATACTGTAATGATACAGTTTAGCTTTGCAAATCAGTTAAGTTTTATAAATTAATGTTTTGTCTATCTATTCTGTAATATCAAATTCAAATAGAGGAAACCAGGAAGATACGATTTTTTTTTTTGACCCAATAAAAACAAAATCACCAAAGTCATCGTCACAGCTCCACAGGTCATGTGTGACAGCTCTGTTCTTGTTTCTTTTGTCATTTTTCCCTCGGTGTGTGTCTTTGCCTTCACAGATAACCCACCACAACGACGGTCTTTGTGGATTCACACAAGAAACGCTTTCAGGAAACATAAAGCTCGATTGTTGACTTTCTCTAGTGGCACACGAGACAATGGATGTGCTTCAGATTAATGTCCTGAAGCGTTTATTTCTAGAGGAAGCGATTCAGAAGAAGGGGGGGATCTGAGCTCTTGTTATTGAAACTAAACCATTGGCAAACAAGAGAATTAAGATACTAATATATATCTAGAAAAGTAAAAAAGGTATATGTTTGGGAGATTTTTTTTTTTTAACACACCCAGCTTTTATTAGTGTGAGTTGCTCAGTGACGGAGAAAAAAAAACACATCCAGCTATATATTTCACCACCCGATTACACTTAACATCCTAAGCAGCTCCAACCCTCTCACATACTGAAACAAATTTTCTCTACAATCACCTCGTTGAAAATCCTCTGCAATAACAGTCTATGCAAGCAGTTCCTGCATGTCGCAGCACCTGATCACTGAAGCCTAAACACGCCTGATTTATGCATTATTTATTCATCGGACAGTAATGCAAGACATGATTAACATTCACAGCGGTGCGCTTTAATTGCAAAACAGATCAATAAAACATGTCTATGGTCTAAACTGTGCTTTGTTCAACATCTTTACTGCAGCACTGCTCCATAATCCCAGGTGGAGGGCTCAGGTTTCAAGCGCCAGATGTGAGGAGCACATACAGAGGAGTTAGAGCCAAGACTGAAACACTTTTCCTGGAGACTCCATTCAGAAATAACCATACAAAAGCAGAAGACATCCAACAACAGATTTTTGGGTGAAAGACATTTTAAAGCAGGGATACTCGGAGAACTGAGAGAGTTTATAGGAAAAAAGGAAAAGGTTGAAGAGATCAGTTCCTACCTGATGTACTGAACTGACTGCTTCCAAGTGTGGTGGGTCTATTTTTCCCTCCGCTTACAGGTGGAGAGAACATCTGAAAGGAGAAGACATACGTCTAAAAAAAAAAAAAAATAGCAAAGGCGCAAAGAAAAGGCTTCCTCTGGCCAATATAAATCTACTATTTTCTTTGAGGATTAAAAGGAAGTCATAAAAATGAAAGTTGCTGCAGGCTCTTTGATAGAACTATTTTGTTTTTCATCTGAAAAAGAAAGGCATTACATGATTTTTCACTTTGTGCATTAAAGCACTTCTTTAAACTCTGATTTCTTAGTAAACTCAACAAAGAGCATTTTATAAAACGCAGCTGATGGGTGGTTTAGGTATCAAAAAACAATGAATTCTTAGTTTTAATGCATTTCGTGAACACAAACAGAGGAATTGGTTGGTCTTTTTTTTAATCCTAATTTGACCTGCAATTCAAGAGAAAAAACATGTCAATCTGATCCCATGCTGACTACATGGTGCCCCTCCAACAAATAACTAACTGTCAACGTTCTGGTTTATTTTCTACCTTAAATTATTATTTCATAATGACCCAATTCTAATCATTTCCCCTGTGGCTGCATTTTCCCTCCCAGTTTTAATAGTTATTAACAAAACATGAATTAAATAAAGAACAAACAGGAACATAAAATGAGTGGCAGTAACAGTTATTCTTGAAACACCATTAACACTGGAGTGATGCTGCTCAGGTTAAAATGTGCTGACTGTGAGGTTATGGATCTGCCTGCACAGTGAAACACCACATGAGTAGAAAACTGGAAATATTGTCAAAAAATAAACTTACACAAAAACAGAAACCAATAATGTGGAAAGCAAACGCACCACCCTTGATAGTTTAAAATGAAAAGACAAAGACTAGTGCAGCTTTTCTGCTTCTGTTCGGTTTTTTCTACAGAAAAAAATCAGTCAACACAAGTTTTTACACACATATATATATGTGTGTAAAAACTTGTGTTGACTGATTTTTTTCTGTAGAAAAAACCGAACAGAAGCAGAAAAGCTGCACTAGTCTTTGTCTTTTCATTTTAAACTATCAAGGGTGGTGCGTTTGCTTTCCACATTATTGGTTTCTGTTTTTGTGTAAGTTTATTTTTTGACAATATTTCCAGTTTTCTACTCATGTGGTGTTTCACTGTGCAGGCAGATCCATAACCTCACAGTCAGCACATTTTAACCTGAGCAGCATCACTCCAGTGTTAATGGTGTTTCAAGAATAACTGTTACTGCCACTCATTTTATGTTCCTGTTTGTTCTTTATTTAATTCATGTTTTGTTAATAACTATTAAAACTGGGAGGGAAAATGCAGCCACAGGGGAAATGATTAGAATTGGGTCATTATGAAATAATAATTTAAGGTAGAAAATAAACCAGAACGTTGACAGTTAGTTATTTGTTGGAGGGGCACCATGTAG
>JAUZNJ010104390.1:0-20800 GCA_034780135.1 Jordanella pulchra | reverse complement strand
TGTAGAGGAGTCCCTCTGATGAGCTGACGACCCTCAGGTGTGTGAGGGCTCCAGCCCAGGGGACTCGAGGCGCACTCCGCTGGAGGAAAGATGGAGCGACAGGCTCCGGATCCCAACACAGCACCTACAAAAACTGGTTAAGAGAAAACTGAAATATATCAAATCAAACTTTATTTATAAAGTGCTTTTCCTGCATGCAGCAGCACAAAGTTCTTTACAAGGTAAAAACTGTTTAAATACAAGCCATCACACAAGAGGTTTAAATAGTTAAAAGGAGATCAAGCACACGCACTTTTCTCACAGTCACACAAACAGTTCAGTCTAACCGAAGAACTTTAATTCAATTTCGATCAGTTTATTTATATAGTGCCAATTCAAAACATGTGATACCAAGGCACTTTACAGAGATGAAACAGTCAGATTGGTTGGAAAAAACAGTTGATTGCATCTAGTCATTGACCTGCAAGACATGCTCCTCCTGGATAAGTTTGCAAGTGTCTTTTGATAGCATATTTGTAGATTGATGGCACACTTCTTAATAAGACACACTCCCTTCTCACTTTCTCTTTTTTGCCTCTGTTTGAAACAAAAATCTATTTTATTCTCAGTCATTCTCTCTTTCTAGCATACGATTCCCCTCACAGGTTGATGAATGCCAGCTGATTTGAAGACGGGGTAGAGGGAGGGACACAGGCGAGTTACCTTGGTTACCACATTGTGCCTGTCGAATAATACAATTGTTTTTTTTTCTTTCTGTTTTAAGTATCAGCAACAGCACGTGTTTTACTGAGCCTGTGCCCATAATGTCCACTGTATAATCCAACATTGATTAAGACACATTTTTAATTTTAACCTTTCATTTACTTTTCACATTCTTTTGAAAATGTATTGTTTCTACCTTTTGGTTAAAGTTGATAGGTTCTGAAATTTTATTTTTCTCAAAATGTTTAATCTACCACCCACTCTGGCAACTCAGAATTATATGAGAAGCACACACATTCCTCCTAAAATAGCATTATGACCCATGAAGCCTTGGTGCAAATTCAATCTTGAAGGTTCTCACCTTCAACCAATCTTCTCATCATGTTCCTCTGCTCCAGCCTGTTAACACAGCTCCATGGCTTCATATAAGTCAATCAATCTCCAGGACATCCTGGCTTCATGCTCAACAGCATCCCCCCTCTGCCCATTCTCCATCGTCACTTACTGGAATCCCTAAGGCTCCCAAATTCTCTAGCCTCATTTCTACTGTCAGACTCCCGGGGGATAGACATCTCTTACTTATAGTAGACCTAGTAACGCAGAACTGCATTCAACATCGACGTCTTCTGCTGGGCTGTGACCGCATCCAACACACGTTCTAAATGTCAATAAAACGTTATAACTGCTGTTATTCTCAGTGTGAGTCTCTGCAGTTAGAAATGTGATAAAACATCACAAATGTAAATTCTTGGGGAGCATTCTCACAATATACAAGTGTTAAGCCTCCCCCCATGTTAATCTATTTTTTGAGACCATATAACATGGACTGCAACAAAAACATACATAAGAACAAAATAGTAGCAGCTAGAATGACCCAAAATGTGAAGATTTTCTAACAAAACCCAGCACTATATTCGAGGGTATTCCCAAGTCAATATATGATTTGAGCACATTCTGGTGGGCGAGAGTAATATCCGAGAAAGTATCAAATATTTCTAGACTAGATGACTGTTATATTGGCACATTAAATAAGAATATAGTACTCATGCAAAATACAGTCCTCATTACACAATATGCAAATGTTGTCTTTCACATCCATCTCTTTCTGTCCCTACCAGTAGTCTTTGTGGTTCGGCCTGACAGTAATAATAGCTTGTGATTGCCACTGTTTTTTATGCAATAGATAATTTACAACAAAACTTGTATTTCTTATGGTTTTGTATAAAATGGTCTTAAAATCTCTGTTGAACCAGTCATTTTATTCAAGCCTAATGTAACTTTGCCTCTGTGCATAGAAACAATAAAAATTTCTGCTTATGCTTTAAGAAAATTGCAATGTTTTGAAGGGCAATTTTCATTATTACCACTTGTTCACAAATTAACCTTTGTCTTTGATTAGGTGTAATAAATGTGTTGATGCTTTTATCCCTTTGTATCACCCGTTGTATGTTTCCTGGTTGGAAGGTTAAACCTTTACAGTGTTCTCTTGCCTCTATTAGCTTTTCTTCCAAAGCTGCCCTATTTTTGCTCCACTTAGTGTTTTATTATCCCAGGAATAACTTCCCTGTGCCTGAGCATGATGCTACCATTTATGCTATTTTACTTTGTGATATAAGTATAAACAGGGGTGATTACAAATGAATCTCAAACTTTGCAAAATGCATTTGGGAAAATTGCAAAAAAAATATACTATTTGCTTTTTATTTCACAGTTAACAGGTCACTACATTTTTGTTTGTCACGAAAATCCATTCAAGTGTCACGACTTTTATTTACTACCCAAATTTTCAACAAAGTTATAATAATGTACACAACAATGCCTTTACAAATATTTTAAAGTCTCAAAATAAAGGGACAAAATTACTCTTAAAGCTCCCAGTAACTTGGATGAAATTTAAGTATGAGCAAAAGGTCTTTTTTTTTTAACTTGGTAGTTGTTTTCATCTTTGTTTTGTTCATCCTGCTTTTTGTGTTACGTTAATGTTGCATATTTAGAGAAATTTACTGGGATGATAAAGGTTACACAGCTTGTTTTGACACAAGGCTCCAAAGAATATCACACATGGATACACCAGACTAACGCCTTTTTCATCCTACGATGGCATTAAATGTCTCACTGCCATCTGGTGCAGCAAAAATAAAAAAAGTTACACTTTTAAAAAAGTCCTTCTTAATTGGTAAATGTTTACTTACTAGAGCTCTCAGTAGGCAGGCACACAGCTTTTAATGAGTCACAAAAGCCTATGGGCTCTTTAAGCTTACTTTAAGTGCGTTTCCAAATAAACTCAGCCAGGGGATGAACTGTCCATAACGGCTTGTATGGGTTGAAACAACACCGACTGATCAGGAAAATGATACATTTATCCTTGCACTACCATTGTGTGTAAGTGTGTGCAGGCTTTGGGAAGTTACAAAAACAACGTTCCCTTCTGGATTTGTGCATGCTTTCCAGTAAGAAAATAAAGAAAAATATTTTTATCCAATTAACATTACAATACAAATTACTATGACAATATGGTAAGTTGTACAGCACTTAGAAAAAATAAAATACTCTATATCAGATATATATATATATCAGATTTGGAAAAGGGCAGGTTTATTAGTCATGGAACACTATGTGAAATAAAGGATACTAAAACACAATTTGAACATATAAAAAATAAATTTAATTTAATTTTAAATTAATATCTTTTATGACTAGATTTTTTCAGATTTTTAGAAGCACTAGAAACAGATCTCATGCAAAGTCTTGAAAAATCTGGAGATGTTAAAAAAAGAATTTGGCAACTCAGCCTCAACACTCTGGGAAACACTTAAATATTACACTTAATATTTCAGGAAACAGATTATTTCTCACTCTGTTCATATAAGTGTAAAAATATTGAAAAGGTTTTCTCAGAGAAGGCTTTGGACCAATTCATATCAGGTTCCCTTGATTTGCTTAGGAAGTGCGTAAGCGTACAAACTGAAGTTGTTCTATTAACTACCGAGCAAGCACAGGGTCATTGTTTACTTACTAGAGCTCTCAGTAGGCAGGCACACAGCTTTTAATGAGTCACAAAAGCCTATGGGCTCTTTAAGCTTACTTTAAGTGCGTTTCCAAATAAACTCAGCCAGGGGATGAACTGTCCATAACGGCTTGTATGGGTTGAAACAACACCGACTGATCAGGAAAATGATACATTTATCCTTGCACTACCATTGTGTGTAAGTGTGTGCAGGCTTTGGGAAGTTACAAAAACAACGTTCCCTTCTGGATTTGTGCATGCTTTCCAGTAAGAAAATAAAGAAAAATATTTTTATCCAATTAACATTACAATACAAATTACTATGACAATATGGTAAGTTGTACAGCACTTAGAAAAAATAAAATACTCTATATCAGATATATATATATATCAGATTTGGAAAAGGGCAGGTTTATTAGTCATGGAACACTATGTGAAATAAAGGATACTAAAACACAATTTGAACATATAAAAAATAAATTTAATTTAATTTTAAATTAATATCTTTTATGACTAGATTTTTTCAGATTTTTAGAAGCACTAGAAACAGATCTCATGCAAAGTCTTGAAAAATCTGGAGATGTTAAAAAAAGAATTTGGCAACTCAGCCTCAACACTCTGGGAAACACTTAAATATTACACTTAATATTTCAGGAAACAGATTATTTCTCACTCTGTTCATATAAGTGTAAAAATATTGAAAAGGTTTTCTCAGAGAAGGCTTTGGACCAATTCATATCAGGTTCCCTTGATTTGCTTAGGAAGTGCGTAAGCGTACAAACTGAAGTTGTTCTATTAACTACCGAGCAAGCACAGGGTCATTCTTAAATTACATATTAGGTTCTATGAAGAGGGGTAGAACCTAATATGTTCTAAACGATTGGCTAGTCAAAGCAACTTCCCATATTATGTCACAAATTATGTTCCCTGATGGCTCTTCAAGCCAATAACAATTTCTTTAAAGACTTTATAGACTATTCTGAATTATTCTAATTGGATTTAATGCATGATCACTACCATTATGATGCTTTTCTTTTCTAAACCAAATATTTCCTACGATTTACCCTGACATGGGACAAACTCTAGAGGAAGCTGGAGGAAATTAACAATGCAACAATACCCCTTCAGAGAGGGAAAGTCCCTGGCCCAGATGGGTTTTCAACTGATTATTTAAAAAAAAAAATACTTGAGGACAAACTTGCATCTAGTACTCTCACAATTTATACAAAAGGACTGGAGAATAATATTCTTTTGGCTCGGTCAAGCATTTATCACACTGTTGGTACTAAAAAATAGACCAATGCGTTTGACATACTTTGATGGTAAAGTGTTCCGAAAAGTTATTGAACTCCAGCTTGAAACAATCCTTCCTCATATTATCTCATAGTATATAGTATTGGTTTTGGCCCTAACTTAATTCAAATTGTCAAGCTCATTTACACTGATTCAAATGTCTCAATTTATACTATGATAATCTGAGAATGTTCCTCTTTGTAGTGGAGCAAAACAGGGGGATCCAGTGTGTGCATTACTTTTCTTTCTAGCTATAGAGCCTCTTGCTGAAGCTTTTAAAGGTAACGATAGTATACATGGTATCTCAGGTGGAGGCTTAACTAATAGTGTTTCACTTTATGTGGACGATTTATTATTATATCTGTTTATTATATGTTCCCAACCCAATCATATCTATCCCTGAAATCCTAAGTCTTATTGAAATTAAGTAAAAAGTCTGGGAATGTGTTAAATTTTAATTAAAGTAAAAACTTCTCCATTAATAGGGATGCTAGAGGACATCTGAATCTGCCATTTAAATTATCAGCTGATTCTTTTACATATCTGAGTATAAAAGTCACCAATTCCTATTACAGTCTATTTACAAACAACTTCACTCCTCTGCTGGAAAAATGCAAGCAAGATGTTTAAAGATGGTCTCTTTTTTGATTATCTCTTATCGGCAGAACTAATTATTTAATGATATGTATTGTACCAAAGTTCTTATATTTATTCCAGGGGCCACCTGTACTCATACGACAATCTTTTTTCAAGCCATTTGATCAAATAGTTCCCTCCTTTATATGGAATACTGAATCAGATCGCATAGAAAAAAAAATTCAGGGAAAGTTTGGACTATCTGTACAGTGAATTAAAGTAGAATGTAATTTTTGTATCCACACATCATGAATTGTTGCTGCCTGTAAATATGTGTTTCACATATTTGAAAACAAAAAATGGGAAACTTACTTTGGGTTCCCACTGTCAGATGAGGGTGGATCATTCCCATTTAATTTTGGGAATGATCCACATCATAATCCGGTAACAGGAAGTTTTATTTGGCAGAACAAGTTTGTCACTGAACCAGAGGGTGGCAGCAGTGACTATTGACAGCCTCACTATCTGATCTGCTCTGTTCTTTCATTGCAAGCCAGAAAGCAGTTTGGCTTTATTTACTTTAAGCTTTTCTGATTGGTTGACTCTGTGCCAAGCTGTAAAAATTCAGATTTCTAAACTCTAGCAGGAAGCTCTAAGTCTCAGATGCCCAGATGCTCGGATTGACCACTCCTGATGCTCGGACACAACGCAGGACTTCTTGACGCTCCTTGACACTGCCCCCCATAGACTTTGCATGCAAATTAGATGCTTTGATGCCCAGAAGGCATTTGGAGTAAACACACCTTAAGTCACAAATTTTGGGAGAAAATTTGCTGCTTTTTTAGTGCTTACAATTTTTTTATTACAAGCTAGAACCTTGATGTTATACAAATGGAAGTCTGCAACTCCCCCACCTCAACATTGTTGGATTAGAGATGTCATGCAAAATGTACAATTAAAAATGATCAGATGTACTCTCAATAGTTACGTCAACAGATTTCACAAAACCCGGGACCCTATATGCACAATCAATCTTGTCTGAAAGAAGTGTGTAATTTTCTTTGGTCACCTCAATGAATTGACCATTAATGGCACATTTAGATGCATGTCATCATTCAACAGCTGGTTGTCTAGATGGTGTCTAGAAAACTTACTTTTTTTAAAATTCTAGTATAACATTAAATTCTTTAGCCAATATTAGATGAAAAAAATCATTCTTTTATATCTCAGAAAGGTGATAAATATACACCATTTCACTTTATATCAACAGTTATGTGAATACACTTTAAATTTTGGAGCTTATTGTCTTCTTTCGCATGTGTTTAAGCTTTCATTTGATTAGAGGTACTTGTTTTTATACTATAAAAGAGGTCCTGTGATCTCTTCTTATTTACAACTGCCAGTCATTGTCAATCTATCTAAATCCATCTTTAATCTCTGTGTTTCCTCATGAGGAAACATTTACACGTGTTTCGTCTAAAGTCAAAACTTGTTTCCTGTTCCTCACTGGGTCTATACACATTAATCTCCACCTCGATAGCACCATATTGCCTCATATGCTCCGCTTTCTATCCATGACCCAATATGCTGTGTATTCCTGCCTACACCCTCATTTGTCTCCATCAGGGGACAAGCGAGGTTGCGACTCACCAATGCGCAGTAAGTCTCGGGCGGATCTCCACACGTGATGTTTGGGGGGTCAAGGGCCACTCGCAGGTACTTTGTCATGTCGGTAGCTTCTGGCTGACAGGCCATGTAGTCCCATGCAAGGCCCTCCTCAGTGTAGATCTGGGACTTGCACACGTCATAGTGTCCCCAGGCTGCAGGGTAATGTTGCATAGCATGTGACACACTGGTGCACACGGCCTGAAGGGTGAATAATATAGGCCAAAGCATTGCTGATCTTTTAAATATTTTTTCTGTAGAATTTCCTTTATTCTCTATGTTGCAGTTTTTTAATATGTAACTGCCGCTTTGCTGTATCACAGATAGGATTTTAAATCACTCAGAGGTCTGAACGGTGTGAAGTATAGATGGACAGGAACAGCATCTTGAACTTATATGTGAGAAGATTTAGGGAAATTTTAGCCTCTTCCCAGTTATTCTGCCTATGATTGACAGCACGCCTGACTGGCAGATGAGACGTGCCAACAAGTGAGCTTTTTCAACAGTGCTGATGGCTGACGAAAAGGTCAAAAATCGTTCAGAAGTGGATTTTAGAGAGAAGCGACATTCCTCATATGCCAGCAGATTCTGATCTTGATAGCTTGTCAGTGGTAGAGTCTGGCACGGCCAGCATCCTAAAAGACAAGAGAAAGAAAGGGTTTGTATAAAATATGCACACTAGAATAATAAAAAGCACAAAAGTTTCATTGTCTATCCTCACA
Source organism: Jordanella pulchra (assembly GCA_034780135.1). Lineage (NCBI taxonomy): Eukaryota > Metazoa > Chordata > Actinopteri > Cyprinodontiformes > Cyprinodontidae > Jordanella > Jordanella pulchra. The sequence continues at coordinate 12,835 of JAUZNJ010104390.1, read as the reverse complement.
TGCACATGGATTAATAGAGTAGAGAAACACAATACACAATGCAAAATATTTCTGTTTGTATGTAAGGCTTAAAAACAACCATGTTAAAATCATTACTCATCTAGATTTTCATCCAAACAGCTGTATTTCTATCTGTAAGTTCAGGTCATATTTTTTCCCCAACTCTTTGGGTACCCGTTTTGAAATATATTATCTGTCTAGCACCTTTTAGAAAATTTCAGATATATTAAAGTAAACCAGAGAGACAGAATTGAGTTATTTAAGATGATGTGTGTTTCTTAGAGCTTTCACAAGCCATCAATTAGATAATATAACTTATCAGGCAAACGTGATTTTACCAACCTTCTAAGACCTATATAATAAATTGATAGAATGATAGAAAGTGTATTAAAAAGATCAAGTGGCTATACACACCTGTCTCCAAAATGAGGGGTTTAGGTTAATTAAGTTACCATCAGGGCGGTTATATGGTCTGTTGTTTTGCTGTGGTAAAAAAAAACTTCAGGAAATTTAGTGTTGGAACTTTTTTTGTTTATTATTGGTAAAGATGGTTAACTGCAATGGCATATACTAGCAGTCATCTTTTGAAAAATAAAATTTTTTGTGTATATATTTATTTATAGGGGAAAAACTAATTTTAAAAGTAATAGTCTTTAACAAAACTACCAAATGTTGGCACCACTAAAATCCTTTTAAAAAGCTTGTTAACTTAAATTGTCTGTATCTAAAGTAAGAACATCATACAACATCGGATGAGGAGCTGATGTTCTTACTGTCATGCACAGTATGAGGATGGTAAGGTGGATACAGCAAGCTTTAAAACACCTGCAAGGGGAGCATTCTAGGGTAATCTTGGGACCATAGAGACTATTAGATGTCATCTACATAAAAACTACCTATGTACCGCAGTAGGCATCCCAAAAACACAAAACATTTTCTGCTCTTAAAAACATAAACATGTAAAAAATACCAAATCATATTAAAACCATAGGTCAGGTTGAACCAAGATTAAGGTCTAGAAATACTCTGGGTTAGTATGTATGAAATAAAAGATTATGATGTGCAAAAGCACCTCACCCTCACTCTTAGAAGTGTTTAAAACTTGTGGCATTTTATCTGTTTCTTTTACTATTTTGTTTTATTTGTTTTGGATTTGTTTGTTTGTTTGTTTGTTTTTCAAAAGTGTCTCTAAGATTTGGTGACATTTTTTCAATCTCAAACATTACAGATTCCAAAGTCTTAAGGTATGCCAAAGATCCAGAACATATGGCTAAATCAAGACAGTAATAACTTGCTAGATACAAATTAACCTTTCTTTCACGGCCACTCAGTCTTTCAGACCAGTCCTAAAGAAAATGTGTGATAAGCTTTAGCTCTTATTTGCAAAGCAGCTCTTGATCAGTCTGATTGGATAGAGATAACAGAAATATTTGTCTATAATTTTTACTTTAAATTACTGACATAGATTCTGAACTACAGTAGAATAATTGGATTATTTAAAAAAAAGCATAAGGTTTTGTCTTATCCATTTAATCCCAGCTCTAGATTGTGTTCAGGGTTGGCATTCTGCTAACATATACACTTCAGTCTCAGTTTCAAGACCTCCACAGCCTCTGGCAAGTTTCTTTCCAGGTTTTCCCCGTATTTAGCTTTACCCAGTCTTCCATTCCAGTCAGTCAAGCTTTTTGTACCCACTGAAGAGAAAAAATCCTCACATCCAGATGTTGCCAACCCTAGGATTCATTTCCATGTTATTTTTGGGATGATGTACAGTATTATTTTTGTTCACCACACATTGTATGTTGCGTGTTTCCCACAACACTACAGCTTTTGGGTTTGACCAAGGCACCTTATTTCATATTTTCAGACAGTTAATTTACTAGATGTATGAACAGGTCTTTTTTTCTGCGTAAAATTAACTCTTACTAAAAACTTGTTAGAGATAACGTTTGATCCATCCCTTAAAAGAAAAATAAACAGTTCAAAAGATCACTCCTTTGACTCAATTTTTGAGCAGAAACAGTTCTTTTTGAGAAAAAAATGTCAGGAAAAATTACTCTGCCATTTTGTCTGTGTGGAATTTTTAGTCTTGACCCCATACATGACAAAAAAATTGGATATAGTAAAACAACTCTGTGTAAGTTTTGACCCCAAGTATTAGTTTAATTTGACATACTAAATTATTTTTTTCTGGTCAATATACAACGCTTGGCACATAATGATGCTCCATGTGAGCTGTTCCTCTCAAAAACCTACCCATTTAACTTGAGAGGATCGGGTCTGTCACTGAAAGAGTTACGGGACCTCCCCTTAACCATGAGAGTTGCCTAAGCTAAAAGTTGTTGTTGGCAACCAAACAAATATGATACTTAACTGATAGGAGATAGTTATGTTCTCTAATGTAGGATTTAATCTAGAATGGCGACAGTCCCCATGCCTTTACAAGTAACACCACGATATTTCAATATGCTGGTTCAAATTAATCAGTTTCAATTGCATAGGGGACAATTTATTTTTAAATTTTGCAACAGTGCAGTGTTGCCCTTAACCTGAAAGTAAAAGGTCTACTACCCCCAGTGGCTAAAAGTTACACAGAGTTCTTCATTTTTCATAATCAAATTAATCATAAGGCAAATTATTGCATTGCTGTCCGGACTCGTAGGACTCTTCATAACAGGACATAACAACAGTTGTTTTCATTCTACAGACCTGAGGTGGGAACAAGATAAAGGCAGAGATTAAAAATCGTCAAAGTTGGTGCTCATGTCAATTAAAAAGACTCCAAACACAAAGTCAGTTCGAAATTTAAAAACACAACTACAACTCTGAGTGATAAATATGCAATTTCTTAAGCTGTTAATAAAATTCAGCCGCTGCTCATTACGCTTGCCACAGGGTAGAGCACTCTCATTTCCAACACACAAATATCTTACCACATTTCATCAGGCTTCAACGTAACACTTAGGTTGACTTTCACAATGCTCCTTATCAATCTAGGTATTAGCTGTGGGTCATGGGGGTCACATATTTTTCTTATTCAATAGGGAACATTTATAGCAACATTACATTTAGGTTCACCATAGGAAGTTGGGATACTAAAATCTTTGGTTACTACTTTGGCATAACCATGGCTCTTAAAAAACATCTGAAATATAACATATTTCAAATTCAAATTATCCTAAAACACAGACAAATCTGAAAGTTGAGTGTGGAAAAGCTGCTTTTACGTTGTAAACACTGTACAACCAACGAAAGCCCCTGCTCAAAGAGAGATATTAGCAAATATTTTTTCTACATCCGTTTTCCCTTTTTTCCTCACATTTCTGCCTCAGTGACACTGCTGAAAATGCAGGGGATAGCCAAGGGGATGCCATAATTTCACTGGGAATAATACAAGGTCAGATTCTATATTAAAAGTAATACATATTTAAACACCTCTCCATATGCAGAGAGAAGAGAAGAGCCACTTCACCTCAATCCCTCTCCCACCCCTCTCTCAGTCTCTTTCCTTCTACTTTTTCTTAAACCCTGAAACACCCCCTTGTGTCTGCTTGCATCCTGTCCCCTGGGCAGCTCAAGCATAACAAAGTGTTTTAAAAGTCAGTAGAAGGCCTGCCGTGCCCCATGGCTCGTAATGGTTCCAAACTCTCCTCGCAAGACTCTTAAAAATCATACTGTATTGGGTTTCATTCGTTTTATAGTAATATTGCTTAAGGAAGGCTTTGCCCCCTGACATTGACATTGTGATCTCTGTGTGACTCTTATATAGGGATCAGTGTGAAAGACAAGAGTTAGCTTAGTAAGTGCAACTATCTACAGTAATTTAAAACAAAAAAAGACATTAAAAAAAGCATAATACATGTAAACTAAAGAGGCTGACAACTTTCCATAAAGTAAGGATTTTGAATGTTTGAACGAATGTCTACACACATAGACATTTTCTTTTTACTATATCTAATGAGGGCTGTGTAAACACTTCCATTGTTTGTCAGTTCTGTTCAACCCATTTTTTGTCTTAAACCTGAAAAAAACCTTAAACATGACTGTAACCAACTCTAACCTTGACACTAAACTCAATTCACACTTGTACTCATACTCGTCATCTTCCGCTTTATCCAGGACCAGGTTGCAGGGGCAGCAGTCTCAGCAGAGTCTCCCAGACATTCCTCCCCCCAGACACCTCCTCCAGCTCTTCTGAATGAAGCCCAAGGTACTCCCAGGCCACCCGAGAGACATAGTCCCTCCAGCGTATCCTAAATCATCCCCTGGACCTCCTCTCAGTGGGACATGCCCATGGAACCCCTCCCTGCCCCCTGGAACACCAGGGGGCATCCTAAAAAAATCACACCTTGTTCCTAAATCTAACCGTTAGCAAAAAAACCCAAAACACAATAACCAGGAAAGTGTTTTCACTTTTGTGAAAACCCTCAACACCATCTCAGTTTGACAGTGAAATCGGAAAAAAATCATACCAATTCTGATGGTCAAAAGAGGAGCACACACACACACCGTTACTGTTTATATTGTGTTTAATGATTGCACTGACTTTCAAGCAATCGATTCTGATCTGGTGCAAATGTAGGCAGAATAATGTTCTGCTTTGGTTTGGGTGACGAGAGAAACAATAAATGGATAAATTCTCCAAATATCCTCTGAGCCAAAAGCCAACCCCTCAATATGAGTCACAGCGGGATCCACTGGAAAGCAGAAGCAGGTCTGAGTGGAAACATATTTTTCTTCATTTCCTCACTTCTCTATAAGTCCTCCATTCAAGATTTCCTCCGACCCTGTTTTTGTCACTTAAGTGTTTTTCTGAATGTTTTCCCCCAAATGCAAGCCTACTACTGCACTCAAACGACTCACAGAAAAAAAACACTGCTGCTGCCCCACCATTAACTTCACCAACAACAAATGTCACATTAACTCACTTGAAAATATGTTTTTTTTAAATCCAAATAGAAGAAAGATTATGAACTTCTACCTTCCAATGCTCAGAGCTTCTGTTGTTTTTCTCTAAGGTTTCAGGAGAAGGCTTGACCAAACAGTTAGTGGTGGACTTTTTAATTGCTATGCATGAAAAATGTATTCAATGTATAAAGTAGAAAACTAACTACAATGATAACTAAGCAATTCAATAAATGTTTTGAGGCTTGTCACTTCCTTTCTAAGATGTTATACTTATGCGTAAAATTTGCATTCAAAGATGTAAATGTTAAAATAGTTAAATGAGATAAATAAATGTTGCACTGAAGACTTTTCTCCCCTTTCTTAAATTCAGTGCAATGCAAATGTTTAAAGCTGATACTCATTTTTATGTGCATGCTGAAATGTACACTTAAATGTACAATAACTAAATGTATGCAGATTTATAGTTCCTTTTCCTTTCTGTAATTTATGGAAACTGTAAAGAAAATTTTAAATTAGCATACAATAACCAAACAAGCAAAAAAGCAATGCATTTCAAGAGAGATGGCCGGTCCTTCCATAAGTCTATGATCCATTTATTTATTTAAAAAACTGACATATTTTAGGGTTACTTTTGTTCCTCCTTGTTGGTGCCACTGATTGACAATACTAGCAAGCATAAGGTGACACCCAAATTTTTAAAATGTGTTTTTATTGGACTGTTTATAACATTTTATCAAATGAATAATAAATAAATCATCCAATGATTGATAAACATTGGGTAAACTTGGTTTAATCTGGAGTTGTTTTTTTTCTCTGGGTTGTTCAGAGGCAAGTGTTATAAAAAATTAAAACCAAAACCACAGAAGAAAGAAGAATTATGACCAGTGAATGTTCAGTGAACGCCATTCATAAAAACTAAGCTTAGACTTTCCGGGGTGTGAAATTAAGGTAATTTGAACCTGCCTGCTGATCACCATTATATATTTTCAAGCATTTCTCCAACAGGTTTAGTATTTTTTTCATAAAAGTTTTATTTACGTGATGCATATTGCTTATGCCAAATCTAATATTCTTTTAAAGAATACATCAAATGTCTAAATGTATTTTAGGATTTTTTTTACAGCATTCCTCCTTTCAGACGCTCTTTCGGTAATTTACCTGCTCCAACAGCAGGAGAACAATGAAGGTATTTAAAACACTTGCTATATAATAGAAAAGGAAATTAAAACCAGTAACACACACCCGGTGCCTTAGAAGCCTCAAAATGCAAAAGGAACCAAAACAATACTTACATTAATTTGCGCTCCGGGGAGGAGCTGCTTACTCAACAAGTTTTTACAACAGTTTCAAATGGATTCTCATTCAAACTGGAGAGTCGTTTATGTACTGTCTATGTTGTTTTAATAAGGCAAAATCACCCCGTGCCTAAAAGGAACGTTGGCGCATGATGTGTAAATTCACACGGCATCCTTCAGCAACATTTTTTCTCAAACTTTCTCTTTACTTTTCTGTCTCACTAAATATGTGAGGGTTTTTTCTTTTTCACCGGATCCTTTTTTGTCATTCACACGGGACGTAACCAAACATCCACCATTGCCTACTTAATACTTTACAACGCGATGCTACGGTTTGTAAAAGTTCATCCAGACGGTGAGCGATTGGAACATGTGATTTCTCAGCCAATGCAAATTGTGAACAGAAGTAAAAGGAGAGAGATAACCATCTCCTTGAAATGGAGCCACTATGTCAAGTTTCAGACGAAAGCTCCGCCGGGTCCTAAAGATAATAATGCAGACATATCGTATCCCGACTTAAACTTGCTTTCCAAAAGACTATTGTGGTTGGTTCTAGTTAATGTGAAAAACAGGTGAAGAGCATTACTCGTCTTTAATAGGACACGTTATTTTGTTTCTGCTGTTGATCAAACAAAAACACTACTATTTTTTTCATTATTATTTTTGGTTTTATCTGTAATGTATATTTATCATTAGTTTAGCCTGTATTTTAATAACAGTATTGTGATTATTACCAGTACATTGAGTATTTCAATCATACAAGTCTTTCAAGCACAACTTACTGGAAAGATAGAATGCCATGTGTGATTATCACTATTTATAGTGTTAATCCCCATTCGGCGGAGTACAACTCTGTAGCCACACAGAAACGTCGAAACATTCTAGTACTATGAGCTGATCAGCACATAGCAGTTTACGACTCGATGTTTTAAACAGTGTGTTATCACGGGTTTTTGACCTATGACTAAACTGTAACAGAGTTTGTTAGTTTTTTTTGCAAATATAAAAAAATACAACGTGAAGATATATAAATGTTTAAGTTTCCAAAAAAAAAAAAAAAAACGATTGACAAATATTTTAGTAAAAATAATAAAGAATGTTAAGTATAATTGAGGAATAAAATTAGATCTTTTTTTATTCGCGCTAATACCCTTTTATATCACAAACACTCCTTTCTTTGCATTAAGACCCGATGCATTCCATAACAAGCAACTCGAATTGAAGAGATCTTACCTTGCATGTGAGAATATACGGATTTAAGTTGAAAAAAAAAATCGTATGAAGAGTGAGTGAAAAAATACTGCCCTGAATCGGTGAAGTAATTAATCGCTGTAAGGTTTTTGTTATGGAAGCAGCGCTGAAAGAAAGAACAAGTAGGCGCGCCTACCGGGCTCCCTTGGCGCGGAGTCACAGATGTCACCCTCTCCCACTACAGGGTGCCTAGCAGTGCGGCGAACAGCCATGCTGACAACTCGCTTGGAATACGCATTTTAATTGTGCTGTAATGCCAAACTGCTGCAGATTCCCACACGATAAGAGTAGCCGCGCCCAGCTGAAGGTCATTTCAGGCACTGAGCAGATCTGTATTCCACTCTTTGGTGATGCTGCACACACTTCCAAACTATAGGGATGCTTAGGAGAATAAGCTTCTCCTTTATATTCCATCAAAGTTTTCATTTTGGCCACTTTTATGAATTTGAATTTGCATTGCAAGAACTTTACCAAGCGTTTTCTTTCAAAAAGGGAACAGCAAAGAAAAGGTATTCAAGCTTTCCTCAGCACCATGGACAGCTTCTTTAAGTCTCCAAACGTTGCAGTCTCTTGAGAGCACTCATTTGAGTTTTTGACTTAAGTGTTAAAATTGTATTTACTTTGTATTGAATTTAATAAAACATTTTCTTAAACTTTATTCTGTTTTTTTATGCTTTCAAAAATCATCATGTATTTCTTTATCAACTGACATTTGAATTGTTTTATTACATTTGGTTATTTTAAATTGTTTGTTATTTTTTTTCTACTGAACCTCATGGGCTTGACCAACACTCTTGATATACTGACTTATTGACGTGACAAAATTCACTTATGGTCATGGGCTGAGCCTGGGCCCAGATAGTGTTAGGGCTCCATTTTACTGGCGGGGCTCAGTTCAGAGCTACTGTCCCTAATTACAATAAGTTAGAGGAATCTCAACAAGATAGTAGAACGTGCAACTGAATGTGTAACCTGGGGGGTCCATTGGATAGTCAGTATATACCCTGTGACATGGCACAGCCTTTGGATCCACCACAATTACTGGAGAGTGTGGTTGAGGAGAGGAATGTCCAGTTCTTGCTTTATGGGCCAGTTTAAACAGTTACCTAATCTCTGACTTTGATCACGTAAGATCACAACCCCTTTACTGCACGTAAAGATGGGAAGTCCTAGATAGTGTAGAAGAAAATCTTCTTAAATGATAAAAATGACATTAATGGTCTTCACTCATTCAAGCTTTATTGGTCTTACAAGAAGGGAAGAATCCTTAGACATGCAGACATGTAGTCATATATGTTACTGTACATTGCTCTTTGGGATGTTCTTCTGCAGACATGGTGCAAAGCTTTCTTTTACCGTACTTGCTTACAAGATGTGTCACACAACAATAATTCAATTGAATTTCAGGTGGCAACCTTCAGGTTATAACTCTATGCAAGAAACCAGGCTGCAAAAACAGAACTTTAAACAGAACCTTAAACCTAAGTTCCATCCCTGTCTGGTTTGAAATTACTCTACTGATTACCGTAGGTAAATGTTTTGCAATCTAGAAAAGGATTTAATACCTGCAGAGTACACACATAGCTAAGATGCTGAGGGAAGGGGGTTAATACTTTTATTGACTCATATACTTTAAATCAATAGAACACATCTAGTTTCCAAATTTTCTGCAACAATAGACAGACAGTTAAATGAGCAAAGCGACATGCGTCCATCATTTTTATGGCGTATTAGTTTGGATCTCTTTAGGGTTGCTTTTTCAATTATAATTTTCGGTGAGTAACACTTTTGCTCTTTTAAAATGATTTGTAGAAACTCCAACTAGAATTTCTAAACTCCATTCAGAAACTTGTTAAACTGTTCATTTCAAGATCACTTCACATCTTTGTCAGTGATCGTTAACCTTTAAACATTCAAATATTCGCAAGTTTCATTAATTTGTGGTGAAGTTTAGAGTGCTAAGATGATCTTCTTTTGCCCATTCAAACCAATTCTGAAATGCACAAGTATAATTGGCAGCAAAACAGACCCTCAAAATTATCCTACAACTACCGTGCCTGATTGTTGTTAGTTAAATTTAAAGGCTTACTAAGACTACCTGAAACATATTTACATGTATTCTGATAAAATGATAACTCATACACTGTTTTCTAGCTGAACACTACACTGCATGACAAGGACCCAGAGCTGGAGTCTGCCCTCTCACCCTCCGCAAGTCCTGTCTCTCTGTGCCATAGAGACCTTGTGGCTAACGGAAATGGAGGGTTTTCTGTTTTATTCGGCACACAGGGGTCTATTGATGATTTCAAAGTGTAGTCCACCTGCCGCAGCTTTAATCATCTGTGACCCTAGCTGCATGTTGGGAGACCAACAGACGGTGGGGTGGGTAGGATCATGCCGTACCTTTCTTAGATGTGTGAGCAGTCAAGAAAAATAGCGAGGACAGACATAAAGGGATGATGAAGAGTGTACCTGCAGAGCTATGAATATGTGCTGTGAGATACATGCTTATAGAGGTTTGAAATAACATTTAATTAAATATCAGGTATATTTTAATTTTTTTCCTTTATTAGTAACTTATTTGGTTGAAATGTATCACTTGTGTATTTAACTTTAATCAAAAGATTAGAAGACTGACAAAAAACATACAGGCACATCTTGTGGGTTCCAAATTTATTTAAAAGTCTCTCTTAAGGCCAAGGTTGTAAAAATGACTTGCAATTAGATGGGGCATAGTTATTAGATGACTTTGCTTTGGAAAACCATGTAAAAGCAATACCAAGTATTATTTAACCTTTTGTTGATAAAGATCTTAACTGCGTTTGGCTAGTATTAAAAAGCATTGATATTTGGTACTGTGCAAAAGTCTTGCAGCATCTCTTAGGTCTTCATACTTTGTTTTGAAGATTACATTAACATGTTTACTTATAGGCAATCTTGACAGAAATTTTTAATTGTATTCCTAGCATTTTTAGAAAACTGTTTGATTTCAGTGTACTTTTAGGTAGGCATAGGGAGATTGACAGCACCAAGTCATGGGGCTGTGAAAATGTATTTGCTTCCCTACAGTTTTTAATTTTTGGTCAACACTGAAAGGTTTTACATAATTTACACAGAAAACCCAGACAAATATAAAACACATTTTTCAGAGCAGCTTCACAGAGATGTGATTATTCCCTGAACTGTGGAATCAAAAGATTATACCAATAAAAATCTTGTTTACGAAAGAAAAAAGGCTAAAAATCCTTCAAAAAGCAACGATCATGTACCAATCTAAAAACAAAAATAACAGCAGAGAAGCAAAGTCTTTGATATCTATGATTCTTTGAAAGGGTTAAAACGTTCATCGTTATTTCACTTAACCACAGTAAGGTAAGAAAACATGGAACAGCAGACAAACTTCCTAGGGTTCTCATTTCCACATTTCCCCCAGAACATCTCCTTTATCCTCTTATAAAAGAAAAATATTGGAAAAATACTCGATGGAATAGGAGGAGAATAGTTATCTGTAATTATCTTTTCTTAAGGCATGTAACTTATTAGAAATGAGAACATAACACTAAATGTCAAACATGGTGGTGGAATTGTAATGGTATTTGGCTGCATTCCTGCTGTAAGACAATGACTTTGGTGTAGTAGGGGGAAAGGTGTAACTGACTATCCAGGGTCGCAGAAGTGAGAGAAGTTAATTAAAATCTATATAAGTTTTTGTGACTGATGTGTTTATTTAAAGAGAATTGGGCTCTTTAATTATTCGGTGCCATCATTTATTTCAAATATATTGATACCATCAACTGAGTAAGAACTTTCTGAACAGTCCTGCTGACATATTGGACACCCTTGTCTCCTCTTGGAGGTGCAAAATAGTTAATAGTTAAGTCCTTCAAACAGCAACAAGTGTAAAGTCCGTGAATGATTTGGGGAATAGAGATCATGCTGCCCAAAAATGCTTAAATCAGGGAATCAAAAGGAGAGGGAGGAGAAAATGAAAGAAGGCAGAATCAGTGCACTATGCGTATTCCAGTTAAAGTTAATGTAGTCCTCTCCAGACAAATGCTTCTGATGTATACTCACAGGAAGTCTTTAGTTTAGCTCATTACCAATATGACTGCTTGTGACCAAAATATAAAGACAGTAATGGGGCATCTAACTTTAGTTTTTAACATCAAGCAATTTCAGAAACCAACAGTTGTGCTGCCGCAGCCGCACCAGCTGTTATCCCCCTCCTTCCTGCTTGGGAACTTCTTTGACTTTTTAAAGCTGCTCCAAGTAACTAACAAAAAATGGAGACTATGATACAGGTAAAATAGAAAAATACTGAGCCTGTGAATATTAAATTCCGTCTGGGTCAGACATCTGCTCGAAATGGCACCGTCCTTACTCACCTGAGGAACCTGCAGGTACAACTTACTTTGGGCTGGTCTAACCTACAGACAGCCTGGTCTCTGTGCCTCTGCTCTAATGCACTTAAAATGGTTTTCCTACAGAGATCTGTTGTGCACCTTTGCTAGATTAGATTACAATTACTATAAGGACAGGTCATTGATAAAGAAAAAAAGCTTCTGTGAAGTTGTCATTCAGGATCAATAGAGTTGGTTGTAGCTTTAAAGACTATGACCACGACTCCAATGTTCAAAGCTAAATGTTGTATATGTTGTGGAATAAAATGGCAACTATATTTTAGTTGCAACCCTGGGTTTTAAACCCAATATCGGGAAGTATACACTCTCTTTCATTGCACCCCGGTCCTGAAAGGAGTGATCCCAAAATTCCAGCTGGACATCACATTTCACATGGCAGAAACTCTAGAACTGCAGTCTAACTTTCTGGTGAAGTGGCTGCACCCAACTCTCAAAAAGCTTTGAGCCAAAAACCCAACATAGCCTCTTGGTGGTACTGCCAATTGTTTTTAACAGATGAGGAAACCACAATCTCACCCCTTTGAAATAGTATCCAACTTCATCTTGGCCAGATCTTGCTGAGCAGGTGCTCTTCCCACTGCTGAGCCAGTTCTGATTCCCAAACTGGGCTGCCAAGCTGCTGTTTTGTCCCTCTCTACTCGTGAGCTGCACAAACACCACTGAGCTACTGCTGTGACCTGTATTTGCCTACAAACTCAACATGACCGTGAGTGATACAGTTAAGATTCGATAGAGTCTGCGTTTTGTTTTGTGCTGGACAAAGTCTGTGTTCTTTTGAGTGGCTGTGACAGACTGAGAAGTAGCTGGTATGGCTACTTGAAGTGCAGAACCTGACCACAGATTCTTCTTAAAAACATGGCGATGAAAAAGTAAAGAATCCCTTAGTAATAGTTCAATTCGTATTTGTGTATTCTAAAGGATCTTCTTGAAACTAATTTTTCTAATATGTTTTGTTATGCA
>JAUZNJ010104379.1:4639-20801 GCA_034780135.1 Jordanella pulchra | reverse complement strand
CCATATGTTATTGTTGTATGGGGGGATGGTGGGGTACAGTCCTTATAGTTTGTGTCAGGAGGCGTTCAGGAGCGTGATAGCTGTGGGAAAGAAGCTGTTCTGGTGCCTGGCGGTTCTGGTCCGTAGGCTTCTGTAACGCCTCCCAGAGGGCATGAGGGAAAAGAGTGTGTGTGCAGGGTGAGTGAGGTCCTTGGTGATTTTCCTGGCCCTTTTCAGACGTCGCTTCCTGTAGATGTCCTTGATGGCAGGGAGTGGTGCCTCCGCGATGCACTGGACAGTTTTCACCACCCTCTGCAGCGCCATCCGGTCCGAGACAGAGCTTTTCCCGTACCAAACTGTAATACAATTGGTGAGGATGCTCTCAATGGTGCAGCGGTCGAAGTTTGTGAGGGTCTCCGAGCACAGGTGGTTCTTCCTCAGGGTCCTCATGCAGAAGAGGCGCTGGTGCACCTTCTTGGTGAGTTTGGAGCAGCTCGTCGTCCAGGTCAGGTCCTCAGAGATGTGGACTCCCAGGAACTTAAAGCTGTCCACACGCTTCACCGCTGTCCCTTTGATGTAGATAGGTGGGTGTAGGTCAGCCTTCCTCCTGAGGTCCACGCTGAGCTCCTTGGTCTTCTCAGTGTTCAGCTGCAGGTTGTTTTTCTCACACCACTCAGCCAAACGGTCCACCTCCTCCCTGTAGGCGGCCTCATTGTCGTCTCTGATGAGGCCGATCACCGTGGTGTCATCTGCAAACTTGATGATGGCGGTAGAGCCATGGACAGGTCTGCAGTCGTAGGTGAGGAGGGAGTAGAGGAAGGGACTCATCACACAGCCTTGTGGCACTCCGGTGTTTATGATGATGGTTCTTGGACATCCATTTCCAGAGCCATATCGGCAAAACAGGACACAGAAGAAGAAATATTTTATTCTGTTTATATTTTTTTTATTATTATTTGCAGTTTACTGTTTCTTTTAATAACAGGTTAGTTTTATTTTCCTGTTTCAAACAATAAATCAAAGGCAAACAGTGTCACTTAGCTGATCACTTGGTGAGTCCAGTCATAACAGTTTGTTTTTTCCCCTTTTCTCTGCTGTCACTCACAGAGATGACAGCATTAGGTTTGATGAGACGCAAAGATCCAAAGAAATAAGTCTAAAGGAACCATAAATAAAAGGAACATAAAAAAGTAAAACTTACAAATAATAAATGATCCAATGAAATGAGAAACAAACAAAGTGATTTAGAGCTACAGAGCTAATAGAACATAGAGCGATAGACATATGGAGAAAGACAGACTCTGAGTTAGACAAATTGAGCTACATCATTTCCGTCTCCCTCCTCTGTTCCTCTATGGCAAACTCCTTCCCTGACACACTAATCAGGTGGCGGGAATGTCTGACAGCTGCCTTCAGGGCTGATGTAGTGTGTTCAGGTGGAAGCAAAGGCTGCATCTGTCCAGCCAATTATTGGCCCTCTGTTCCCAGACACATACACTCATTCTTTTGCCACTGTTGTTGCTGTGATTCATAAACAGGGGACGCTGTAGTTGCTCAGGCAGCTGTTGTCTCTAAACCCGGATTGACATTTCTGGTGGATTTGGACACCAATACAGATGCATAACACCTGGTCTCTCTCTCTGTGTCACAGTAATAGTTTTGCTAAATTCTATTCATGAGGCTGATTAATATTAGTTTTAGCGTGATTTTGTCATAAGTAATGTTTTAACCTTTCAAATTTATTGAAAAAATATATTTCTTGACATTAGAACCTGAGGCCTCTCTACCACCTCACAGTTTTTAGCTTTTGGGGGCTTTTATCATAACCGTAAGACTTTTTACTCAAGGCATGTGATTGTGACCTTGTATGACTTCTAATGCACCTGCTTTTATCACATGTCAAAGCAAAAAGTGTTAACCAGTTTCTGGCAAGCATCAAATGACCTTGCTCATTTTATATTTAAATCAAATTCTACTGGTTGAACATTCAAAGAATTTTAAGGTAATAAGATTTAGAGCCACAGTAACACACAGTGGAGTATTGTGTTCTCATCGTGTGAAGGACCAAAGTTATTTTCTCATGTTACAAAATATATAGCCTCTTGTTTAGAAAAGCTCTAACATTTGGAGGTTCCTACTGTAAGAAAAAAAAAAAACACTGTCTTGTTGTCTCATATCCCATATCTCATAACTCATATCTTATCTCCAGGAAAGAAGACTATTCTCAGATCTAACTGTAAAATTGTGCCACTGCTGAAAATGTTAGATTTCCACACCTTTATAAGTTCAAAAAGTGCCAGAATTTGATTTTCAATTTTAACGCCTTTGACTCGTTAAGACCAGTTTTGTATGATTCCAATTTTTCTGTGATACCTACAGATAAAAGAGTTTATAGTATTATTATTTTTTATTGAAACCTATCGTGTTTCCAAAGCTGTCTCTCTTTGGATCACTAGAAATATAGAATTACAGTACAATCACCTGGTGTTTTCAAAGTATCAAATAAAACAGCCTCAACTTTTAAAAGCAGATTGTACCTCTGCAGTTTTTACAGAAACTAAAATACTGAAGCACAAAACTATCCCAGATTAAATCAACACCAATCACTACTATCTCAAAGAAGAAAGGTATTCACTGATAAATGTGATAATTTAAGTCATTTATTGCATAATTGGAAACAAAGAATCATTTTGTTTTGCATATACATCAAATGAATATTGTGACAATTAGGGGCTGCACACTGGCACACTTTTTTGCACTGTTGCCCCGCAGCAGGAAGATCCCAAGTTCCATTTCCAGACTTAGAGTCTTTCTGCATGGGGTTTGCATGTTCTCCTTGTGCATATATGGGTTCTCTTCTGGTAATTTGGTTCCTTTCTTGGTTGACTGACATCTCTAAATCACCCGATTGTGTGTGCCTGGTTGTATTTGTCTGCCGTGCATTAAAATGGTGACCTGTCCAGGGTGTACCCATCAGCCCCCTGTGACCCTGACAGATGGGCAGCAGCTGAAGATGGATGGATATTCATTAATTCCTTATATTAGGAGCACATTGATTTTATTGTTCAAAAGATTTTAGAATTGAGACTCACAGCACAATTAGAGCTTTTCTCACTTTCAAAATAAAGACCACTAGTGACAAAAAGAGCTTGCATAGCATTGGACAGTGGGAACTTATTTCCAGTTATACAATTACTTTAAGATTTTTAGTAAAATTTAAACTTGAAAAGATTGAGCAACTGAGTAAGTGCTTAATGTATCCTAAGTTCAAGCATTTAAACAAACTTGTAACAACAACTGTGGCACATTTTAAAGATTTCTCCTGCTCCCTTCAACAAATATACTACTTCCTTTTTTGGGAAAAAAAAAAACATCTGATTTTTAATTTGACCCCCTCTAGGCTAAGATGAGGTTCTAAATTGGTTATATCTCTTGTTTCTTAAACCCATGTGTAGTGCAGACTTGTGGAAGATGTCAAGAATGCAGCTCTTAGGTTAGAAAAGACAGCCAACCGATTGGTGTTTAATTGTTTATGACATTTTCCATCTATTCACCTAATGCTCTTGTTGCCAAAGCAACAGGCTGAAGTTAGTGTGAGATCACTGAGAGACTTTTTGTTTTGTAAGAGACACAGATCACAAGAGAGGACACGGTGTAAGACAAATCCTAACCAGTTGGCATTAGAAAAATCTCAGTGTGTTTTAAGAAATTTAGAAATTCTTTATTGTGTAAAAAACTTTTCCAGAGCATTTTTTCTAGACAGTTGTTTGTTTATTAATAAGTTTACCCTGCATTTTTATTATTTCCTTTGTCTTATATTTAAGCTTTGTCCCTCTCCATTAACTCCCAGAGGGAAGATTCATGCTTCATTTTTGGAACTGTTTAGATTTTGGATCTTGAAGAGCTGTAATCTTGCTAATCTTGGTTCATATTAGCTCATTTACTGTATGTTGCTCTCGTCTGTTCTCCCCTGTACTTCCTGTTCCGCATCTCATGTTGCCATAGCAGCAAATCTTTTTCCTCTCCTACACATTTTTAGATTCACATTCAGTCCTGCCGCAGATAATAAATACAGTACTACTTTTAGATTTTAATTACAAGCTAGTTAGTTGGTCATACGTATGTCCCTCTTCTCTTAACTATTGCAGGTGAGGGCTTTTTTTTTGTCACCTGTCTCTGCTGCACTCAGGCTGGTCTGTTTCATTGACAGCAATGTGAGCATGCTCTCTACAGCCACTGGTTGTTCTGTTCTGTTGTTCTCAGGCAGTAATTAGTCCCCCCAATGGACCCTTCTTTTCAAACTTCTGGAAAGGGGGTTATTTTAAAAACCTTGATGCTCGACATCAATCTGTTATTTTTTGAAAACACAGTACTTTAACTTTGGAAAAGTACTGTGGGTTCCTCCTACTCTTTTACCCCCTGCAGATATAGCATTAGGTTGTTACTAAAGACCAGTTGACGGCTCTCTGGTACATGACAAGCCTTTTCACTGGCTCTTTAGAAGTTCGGAGCCAAGGTCACAGCGAACTTATGTGTTAGCTTCTGACTTTATTTTATATTTTCCTGGAGTTCATATTCCTAAAAGAACGTGGGTGTGAGACTACTGTCCTTATTGTTTTAATGAATAATAGGTTCTAACCAGGAATTGCCAAGTGTAGTTTTCCAGCCAGTAACTGATCTTTAAAAAGCCTCACCTGCTGATTCCAAGTTTGGTCGAAAGAGATTATTATTATTATGCTTTATGACTGACCCTAAGAACGTTTCTATTAACCATAAAATTGCATACATTGTAATTATGAAAATAAATTTGCGAAATGGAAACACAGCAAAATAACAAAAAAACTCAAATTTTTTGATAAGTTTTTTTAAATTTTTTAATGAGTTTTTTGAACTTTGAAATTCACTGCATTTGTATGTGAATCTTTTAAAATTCACCTGAATTCACTTGATACACAAATGCATATATTTTAAAACCCATGATTTGCAACCAATTATTTAACTTCTTTGTTTCAGCTAACCACAAGAACATACACCACGAGTGATTTTACGTAAAGAATAACTTCACAGGAGCTAGACCTCTCAAATATATCTGAAATGTATAGAACAACAACAGTGGCTGACTTTCAGGCCTTTTGGGGGATCGATAAGATCGGTTTTACATGCAAAAATTGGCCGATGATGATAACCAAAAATTAGGAAAATTGGGTCAGATCGCTGATTTGCTCCATCTGTAGACTCCTAAGTCTAACTTTTAGCTGCTACTGACTCATTCCAAAATATGTGCTTTGCTATATATTTTTAAATGCAGCCAGATCTAGAAGTGTTAAGCAGATCTGAGTATGTATTAGCAAGTGGAATAAATTACTAAGATAAAAAGTAACCAAACAAATTGTGTCCTATCCCCTTTCTTTGTGGTTTATTATTTAAACAGCAACAACAAGAACCTGTCTTGTAGACTACCTGCTTGCATTCACTTTTAATTTAAACCTGTGCTTCTTTTAAATTGAGTACAATAGTCTTTTGAGTGATCATGCTTCTTACAAGGTCACACTTAAGTTATGTTTCCTGCGTTTAAAATTGCATCACTGCTTACTGCCGGTAGTGTCTGGACTTGCTGTGAGTACCTGCAAAAAAGGGTAATTATTTACTGCACAGTTCACCGTCTTATAATTGGAAACTCTATTGAAGCTGTAAATACAGCCTTTGCCCCTCTGCCGTCATTGCAACGCTTCCTTTTTTCAGAGTTAGGCCAGCCACACACATTATTTACCTGGCTTACTGACAAGTCGAGATTCTGTTTTAAATGTCTTCAAAACTAGCAATAAGAAGTAAAGTAGAACGAGGCAACTACTGCACACAGGGTTTAGTTGATGTTCTGCTGCCTGGTTCACTGCAGTGAAAGGTCGATAGAACATCGCCAACTGCTGCTGAGGAATGGTCAGCTACACATCTCTTTTACGATGTCATGAAAGTAAATGGATTTGTTTGGATCTGCACCTAATTTGAAATGCAGCAATGAATCAGCCTGGTACAATGTAGCTGTGAGCCCTGAAGTACCATCTACAATAGGGAGGGTTCCCACTTGGGTTTTGATAGAATAGTAACCTAATCTATTATTGATGAGTACACTCTTTTTCTGTTCTCAAAGTTTCTTTTTGTTTGTCATTAGATCCAGCAGTGTTTGTGTATTTTTCTTTCATTTATTTATAATGTGTAAATTTGTATTCTATTTGTAATGTGCAGATGGCTGGTTTTTGAGGTGGCTAATATGATACACAGACTTTGCTTTTCGAGCTTTCAAACACGTTGCTATTATCATTTATCATATTAGCGTAAGAAACACATTTGCTCACAAAAAATGAGAGATTGTTGCCTGTATTTGAAATCAACCAATCCATATTAATATTTAGTAGGACCAACGTTTAAGCAATTAAAACTGCCAATCTTTTGGGGTTTTTTTTGCTAAATAGCTCAAGTTTAGTCAGATTTGTGTGGGTCTAAGCAAATGAGTCTTCAAGTCTTCTAAAAAGTTGTCACTGGATTTAGGTCCAGACATTTACTTGACCTTTACGGTTGGATCTTTGTAGTTCAGCTATAGTTTAGGTTGTATGTTTTGTGTTGTTGTCCTGCTTTTAGATAAACGTATACCTAACGATGTAGTGTTTTTTAAATTATTAACTTACCTGGAAGAAATACCTGGTATTTATCTCCAAACTTCTTCACAGCAACACTGACTGGGTTCCCTGTAACAGCTAAAGAAAAACATCCTCACAGGATGATACTGTCACTACCATGTTTCAGAACAATCAGAGTGATGCCTTTTGAGTGAGGTTTATAAATTGTGAATAAAAAATTGAAAACTGTCTTTCTTTCCTTTAAAAATTAATCTCTACTTTTGGTTAGTCTATTGTTATCATTTGAATCCCCATATGTGTTTGTGGTATGGAAAATATGAACAAGTTAAGATGACATGAAACTGCAAAGCATTGTTCATCTGACATCTTACATTTAATCCTAAAGAGCAAAGGTGTGATTTTCGATACAGCAAGGATGGATCTTAAATTTTTCTGATTTAGCATGTAGGTTTCTTCAGAATGAAAACATTTAAACATTTAAATTTTCATCCTGAAAAAATGCTCTGTGAAGTGTTGTATGATTTATTTGATCCTCTAACACCAACTGGGCATATGCTACAGTCGCATCAATATATATTGACAGGTAGTGTGTTTACAATGTGACTAAACTAAAACATTTTAAACTGAGATCTCATTCTTTTATCTGCAGGTTAACGGGATTCACCATCCCTCCTCCTGTTACAAGTTCTGACTCGGTTTTTTCTTTGAGGCTTACCAGTGACTTTGCAGTAAGCGCTCATGGATTTAAGGTGGCTTATGAAGGTAAGAACATCATCATTTTTGTTCTTTGACTCCTACCGTTAGAAAAGATAGCCTTTTACATGAAATAGGTAACTCCTTATAAATGGGTCCCCATTTATAGGATAAATCCATCAACACAGGGAATAGAGACCACTTATTCCACAGAGAGAAAGGTTTGATCCCACCTAATCTATCTGATTATCTCTGGGTCCTTACAGAACATTTAGCCACTTGAATTAGGCAAATCATTCTCATATTTTCTAAATCAACATCTCTTCCCCCTAAAATGTCTGAACATCATTTACTACCCTAGAGGTGCATCTAATATTGCAAAGCAGGTGGTAGAGGGAATTAGTTTAACTAATTGATTTACCAAAATATCTTTGTAAAAATAAAGCCGTTTGCTGTGGAGATGCCTGAAAATGAATCATCCCTCTGTGATCACAGACCTCAGAAGCTGGTGTAATGTTTTGCTTCTCATTTATTTTTCAAGTCCTGATGAATTGGTTGATTTTTCTTTCTTTCCAAGTTTGATATATCTACTTGCCTCTTCTCCAGTTCCTTTGTTTTCAAAGTCGTTGTTGTAACTTTCACTTTCGCAAACAGCTTGACCCTTTGTTCTCGTTCCAGTCACCCTCCCTACCTTTCTTTACTACCTTCTTCTTTCCCACCTGCCCCAGAGTTTGCCACTTTAATTTTTATCCCAGTCATCACCCAGTTTGTAATTGTCTGTGCTTGAATTCTTTCTATCACTGCCTTTTCTCTTGTTTAATGTTTCGAGAAGCTGCACCAATAGGATGGAGCAGCAGCATTATAGAGTATTCCAGTTGAATTTACACCTAGGCTTCATCCCTTCTGAAATTGAGGGAATCAGATAAATGGCTGAACCAAAGCTCTATCAATGCAGTGCTTAGCTTATTTTTTTCAATATATCACTCATTTTTAAATTGCCTAGTGGCAGCACATCATCCTGATCGAATCATAAATTCCTGCAAGTCCCATGACTCTTTAAAATGATGTTTAAGTCACAATCAGTTCTGTGGTTCATCCTATAAACTCAGAATGTAACAATTTAATGTTAACTTACTTCCATGAGATAAGAACTCATATATATGCATATCATTAGGGTTAAGAGAGTCCGTTCAAGAAGCTCATGTCATTTTAATTAAAACACTGTTGATGTGTTTAGGATTATTGTTCTCCAGCAATACCTAATTGTGACCAAGTTATAACAAAGGAGTTGCTAGTTCAGGATGAATTGGTGACCTAATATCTGTAGAAAATGTATGAGATTTTCTTAAAAAGGTGATGAACTCTACCACATGATAATGATTGAACAACAGCTGAAGTAATAACCAGGGGAGGCAAAGACTTATCAAGTATATTTACAATATCAGAAGATAAAAATGTGAAAATATTTCTAAAAAGTCGTGTTGTTAAAAAAATCTAATGTAAGACTTCATGTCCTTAATTATCAAGGGAGACTGAGAGAGAGGAAGAAGTGAGTCAAAAATCTACCGTCACTGAGTAATGAGAGGATACAATTTGAGCTCTAATACTTTAAAAAAAGGAGCATAAGGATGTCTGTCGTTCCACTGATGATATTTAGCTCGAACCAGGAGAGTAATGAATTAAGGAATCAATGGTCTTAAACAGTAGCTTTTGACTGGGAGGATTGGCAGCAATAAGTTGGGAGAAATATCCAGGACTTTTTCCTTCAATATTTCATATTTCAGTATTTATCATAAAATAATTGGAAATCCGATTAGATACCTTCGATTTCTGCTTGGCCTGCCAAAGTGTCCATATATATCATAAAACCCCAAATTGATTCAGACATTTGCTATTTGCCATTCCTGTAACTACAGTTTTAACTGACACTATACATGTAAATATTTTTCAGATTCTTTTTCGTGTATTTTTCAGTGTAACGTTGCAATGGCTCAACACCGGGAATAGGGTTTCATAAAGGTTATGGAGAGTGAAAGAGAGTTTTTTTTTTTCACTGTTTGCAATCAGCAAGTACTCCTTTTGGTGTTGCCTAAAAAAATCAAAGGATAGCAAGAGAGTACTAATGTTGGACTTCCTTAACTTAATCATTTAAATACTCATAAATAGCCCAAGCTCAACAATAAAGTATTTATTTTTTGCATTGCTGAGTCTCTCACTGCCTATAGTTTTTTTTTTTTACTGTTAAAGTTGTTAGCTTCATCTTTCACATGAATATGTATGTGCTGCTCTTTCTTATGACTAAAACTGTGTGATGCTTTAAGGGTGTTAGAGATGATTGAATCTTGACCAGAATTGGATTTTAATCTTTTCTCTACAAGGACGCAATGAAGGACACATTTAGACTGAATCTAATTTTTCAGTGGTTAGTCGATTAATCGAGCTATTCTAGGAAATGTTTTAGTCATAAGAATGTACCTTTGAAACTTTTTCACTGGGTTAGAGAACATTTGTTGCTTCACAGATGCTTAAAGGATTCAGTTGCTTTATTTAGGTGTTGAGCCTTTGATGGGATGCAGCCTGGCAACAGAGGCGAATGCTTAGATCTAGATAAAATTACATGTAACCTACTGTATGCTCCATATAGTATGGACCTAACATTTGGTGATGCTTGTATATATTTGTAATATAAGCATTGCAGCAACAAACCTTCTAAGATTGAACCTGTCGACTTTTAGGACAGCTGACCCATAAAATATGAAATCATTTTTGTTGCCCAAATCAAATTGTTTGTGTCACTGCAGACTGTCCATTGAGCCAGAAAAGTGTTTGTCTGCATGTATGAGCATGTGTTGTTTACCAGCTGCTTCGTGGTGTGATCTAACACGGCTTCAGTCAACCCCCCCCCCCTTTTTTTTTTCCCCACCTGCATGAAAAAGTCTGCTCATCTTAGCAACCAGTGAAGCATCTAGCTGGGAAGTCTGTCTACACAGGCATCTCCTGTGGGAAAAGTGTGCTCACAACACTGCGACTCCGTCAAACTTCCATCTTCTTCAAAGGGCTACAGAGTCATTAGATATACTGCTGAAATAAATAGCTCACCCCAGAGAAATCTCAAACTGAAATTCCTTATTCACTAGTTCACATAATTCACTCCTTACTAATGTTATTCACAATAAAATAAGCCAGACTCACTTGTATTGTCTGAGCATGTAAGTTTAAGTTGAGTGTTTTATTAAAACTTGAAGCCATTTTAGCGTTTTCATTTTTCTGGAGTATTAGCATTTGAAAAAGCTAAATGCGATGATGAATTTATCTGTATTTTTTCCTACATATTCAATCAGGTACTATTTTTTTCTGCATTCTGCAAAATAAATGTAGGCTGGTTATAGTATGATGCAATATTAGATGAATGTTTCATTTATTTTAGGAAGACATTAAATGTTAACTTTAGGGGGAGTTTTTTCATATGGAAACAACCTCCAGTGCTGTTCCTCCAGGATTTAGTTAGGTCAATAATTTATTTAGGGACTTATTTATTGAGGACTGAGACAGTATCGAAAATTATTGGAAGTTATGTGAAAAATTGAAGGTCCAGTAGAATATTAAGAGCTCATAGAAATTTATGGACCTATTTTCTCCTGAAGTTTAAGTTATGCTTTGACACTGGCTATATATTGTATGCAGAGGTGGGTAGTAACTAGTTACATTTGCTCAGTTACATTTACTTGAGTAACATTTTGAAAAAAATAATTTTTTGAGGAGTACTTTTACTGTGCTGTACCTCTTACTTTTACTTGAGTAATATTCTTGTAAAGCATCGCTACTCCTATGTGAGTAATATCTTTGACTGCTCTGTCCTCTATGAGTAATTTGAACTAATGCAAGATCAGGTAAACATACAGTAAACAGTAGATATGAGTGGAAGTTCTTCACCCTGTTCAGAAATACATATAGTTTTCACTACAAGGATTGGTTTTCTAAGATTTATATGGAAGAAAAACTATTTGGTAAACACATTTCTACTACATTACTTTGTTATTTTATATTCACTACATTTATTTATATTCTTTATGCATTCGATTCTTTAAAATACCAGATTTTGCTAATAAAGTCATTGAATCAGATGCTAGTATCCAAAAATTAATCAGTACTATAGTAGCCTTTTTACCAGAGATTTTTTACTTTTACTTGTGTAATTTCTTGGATGACTACTTTTTACTTTTATTTCAGTAAAAAAATGTTTAAATAGCACTACTCTTACTTAAGTACAATTTTTGGGTACACCTCTAGTTCTATGCATGTTGAACCACTGTACATGGTAAGAGACCCTTCCATGATGCATCCAATGTCAGTGCTATGGCTGCAAGTTAAACATTCTTGTCTGATTGTCTATAACTTATCGTTGTGAGCTACTGGCTCCTTCAGTGGGTGAATTGCTCCACATTGTTGGTAAAAAAATAGCCCCAGATAATTACGTTTTCTTTATGTGTTAAATAGTTTGTTTTCAGGTGGTACTCTACTTTTCTTTTCTTTCCTCTAAACATAGTGATCACAGAAGATGTAGAGTTACAATATCAATGTAACCAGTCTGTAAAGGAGTGTTTATGTGATCCATATTTCCTCAGTCTTTGTTTGACCTTCTGTCCCTCAAAATAAAATAACAAAATTAGGCCAATCTTCCTTTAGCATTAAGCAAACTTAGAAAATTAAATCATTTCAAGGTTACTAATACATCATATACATCATTAATAACACACATTTTTTCTACTAAAAAAATATTTGCCTTTTTACCATATATTGTTCAGCCCTGCGCAATCTCTTGTAACTCCAAGCAACATCTGGCTGCAAAATTAGAGCTCCCTTCAAGTGCAAAGTTAACAGGGGGGGAATCTTCAGTATGAGTTGTAACTGAAGTTGTAAAACTTTTCTTTCTAGTCTCAGAATGGTTTAACAGCTCTTTATCTAACATTATAAAAGCATTACACAATTAACAAAAAAGACTCCATTCTAGAGGTTACAAAAACGATATCAATGTCTATGGTCAGCTAATGAGAGAGAATTTTACAGTGAATTACTATTTTTTGCTGATCAGCAAAACATTTCTGTTATTTTTTATCTTATTTTTGTCTTTTGTAGGTTTTTCGACCAATCACTAAGTTTCATCCTTTTAAAACTGTCTAAGGCTGTTCATTTGTCTACTGATAAAAGACATATAGGTTTGATGTGGTGCTTTATCTGTCACTGGTTCAGCTATTTTGAAACTAGTGAAATCTTGTCTAATAAGAATACAATCCTCATGATCTAGTTGGTTTTGATGTATCTACAGAGAGTAAAAATAATGCTTTGTGGTGAGAGTGAGCCACTATGCTTGATTTGTCTTGAAGAAAGTGTGTTCTTCTACTAACTATTTATTAATTCAGGAGCTAACAGACTAACTATAAAGTCTAGATGAGACCCACGCCAGCTCTCAAGATATTTTAGATACAGATTCTTGCTGTAACAACATTGAATTGATGTCTGAATGACCTCAGTATATGAAAAACTTCTGCAAAGACCTGAAAAGAAGTAATTTCTTTGCTTTACATGTGTTAAACCAGGGAAACACGTAAAGGACGCAGAACGATGGTGCCATAGTTTGCAATGTCATTGAAAAGTCATAAATACCACTGGAGTATCTCATGTGATGCACAGTTTAATCACTACACTCTAAGAAATAATCCTGTAAATTTACAGCCATTTCTAAGAGTGTAGCTAAACCAGACTTCCACATACTTTACTTTACATGTATTCAAAATATTCTACATGATTGTAGAGCTCTAAAAAGCTGTAGTTTTCCCAGTTACATAACTTAATTTCAAAGAAACACAATGTTCTGTCCTATTTATAACGATTCACTCACCATGCTGAATGTGTGAAATGACTCCAGCTGATATCAACCTAATCATGGTGGGACTAACACTGCATGTTGTGCAGATACAATAATATCTAGATACATACGTTTAATAACACTCTAAGGACACTACATTACAAAAATCCTGTTCCTGCATGATCATTCTTGTGGCCTTCTCTTTGGTTTATCATTGCTAGTACAATATATAATTTTTGATTTAGTTTAATTTCAAATATATTAGGAATTAAATGTGAAGATCAAATGAGTTATAGGGCATATTAGCAAATAATTAATTAAGAGAGCTTCACAGGTGCATGATCTTTCATATAATGCTCTTCATTTCCTTACATCTACATCTATATAAAACTACAATTATTTTGGGTTTACCAACTTATTTGGCAAGAAAGGGAAACATGTGATAGTAGGATATGTTTATGTTGTGATTATTTTTATGTTTAAAATTTTTTCTCAAAGGGGGTCCTGGTTTGCACCAGTACCTGGAACTTATCCAGTCTGGACCAGCTTTGTGACTCAATCAATCAATGATCAATCAATCAATCAAACTTTATTTGAATAGCACATTTCAGCAGCAAGGCATTTCAAAGTACTTTACATCAAATCACACACAAAAACACAATGCAACATAGAATTAACAATAAAAACACAACATCAAGTCAGATTCCGTCAATAAACTTGCAATTGATTACGTTTCAAATACAACTCTAAACAAGTTGGTTTTTAGTTGAGATTTAAAGGAAGTGAGTGTTTTAGGTGTTTTACAGTTTTCTGGAGGTTTGTTCCAAATTTGTGGTGCATAGATGCTGAATGCTGCTTCTCCTCATTTGGTTCTGGTTCTGGGGATGCTCCTTTGCAGATGGGTACATTTGCAGCAGAAATGTCCTACTTTGAGGTAGGGAAGAAATGAGTAAAAGCAGTTCAGAGCAGGATTCTGATCAAATAAAAGTAACTCTGACATTGCAAAAAGGAGCTTAGAAAAGGTCTCTGCTTTCTGAAATCATGTTTAGTTGCTGCAGCATTCAGGTTGGTTTCATCAGGAGTACCTTTTGAAGGTTAATAAAAAAAAGGTGCATTGGGATAATGTGTACATCAAATTTCTGTCAGAAAACTGGACTTCACATAGACAGTAGTTAAAACAATTAACATCAAAGACACAAATAATATTAGCTCTGACACTTCTTTACATCTATCTATTGATCCTTCAAACATGGTGCAATGTGTGAACAAGTTCACTTTTTGTTAGTTCAAATAATTAAACAAACAGATGGGAGATATCAAAAATAATTATCTCACAAGGCTGCACAGCTTGTCAGTGTTGAGCCACAAGTTTGTGAGGAAAATCAAAGAGTTTCATGGTGATAATTACATCTAAACTAAATTCTTCTGGATTCAAACTGTTTGAGTGAATTAATTTTATAAGCTCATTTTTTCCATAAGAAAATTGAAAGAGAATATTGAGAACTTCTGTGTTATATCCACTTCCCACCCCGGTAGGGGTGTTGAATATGCTATTTACTCAGATAATAATATAATGTCATATATTGTTAATGAACACACGCCATCCTGGCTGTGTATTAGAACAAATGAAAGTGTGAATCGAGCTCAAACCACGGTCAAACAGATAATTCTGCAAATCTATGGAATAAATTAATCACAACTTCCGTTCAAAATATAAGAATTTATTAACAAAAATCATTCAGCTCCAAGTCAATCATATTTAAGTTTAACACCATTGACTAAAAACTAAAAACTGGGTAGCGCTGTTGTCTTGCAGCAAGAAGGTTCTGGGTTCTGTCCCGGGTTTGCATGTTCTCCCTGTGCATGCATGGGTTCTCTCCGGGTACTCTGGCCTCCTCCCACGGTCCAAAAACATGACCTGTTAGGTAGATTGACATGTCTCAATTGTCCCTAGGTGTGAGTGTGTGTGCGCATGGTTGTACGTCTTTGTATGTCTATGTTTTGCCCTGCATGGGTGTACCTCGCTTTATGCCGGAGATAGGCACCGGCCCAACTGCAACCCTGACGGATAAAGCGGGAGAGGATGGATGGACCCTTGACTAAAAACCAGTGAAACACAACTAAAACTAAGCTACTATAAACAAAGAAGAAGAAAAACATGGTTGAAAACCATAATCAATGAGATGATGCAATGATATCACAGTTTAGAGTGGATTTTATGTTTGAGAAGCAAAGTTTATCGTGAAGAACTTGAAATGTGATCAAATTAGCTTTTGGCCAATTTAGAGCTATTTGAATGTTTTCAATTCACAATGCAAATCCATGAGGTAAATAAAATATTATTTGACCAAATAATGTTTTTTTTTAAATAAATTGCTTAATCAGACATCATAATCTTTAGTTAATTAATTCTTAATCTTCTTTGAGTGAGCTATCAGTTAGTAGAAATGAGGATTCCATTAAATGACTTTTGGTCATAATTTTGGTCATCAAAATGTAATGAGGAAACACATTAACGTGGAACTAAAAAACATCTAAAACATTTTAACCCTGATAAAACATCGTTTTATCAGGGTTTAAAACCTTAGTGAAATAAAGCTTGTTCTAGCTTTATAACAGCTCAAAACATTAGTGTAGCGTGGTGTACCGTGCAATCCATGTTGTTAGCTTTGTCTTAATCAACAGTAAAGACATGAAAAGATCAAAATCATCAAAATACATATTGTTTTTGAAAAAAAGACTCTCCCTGATGTGCTAGACCTGCAAATTTCTGTGAATCCATTTGGAAGTCACTCAGCAGCCTAGCATGGCAGCCTCACAGCAGAGTGCCACAAACCAATGGAAGCTCTCCTCCTCCACTCTGTTCATCTCTCCAAGCAACTAGGGGTTCCTGAAACTCAAAGAGGAATGTTGCAAGCCACCTGTTTCCAGCAGTTCAGTTCTGGGATGTCAACCATCTCGACTTAGGCTCAGTCCTTTAGGAGATTTT
>JAUZNJ010104368.1:0-20802 GCA_034780135.1 Jordanella pulchra | reverse complement strand
AGAGGTTGCTTGGTCTCTCCAATGTACAGGTCTGTGCTTTCTTCACTACACTGAACAGCATAAACCACGCTGTCAGTCCTGTTCCTGGGTGTCTTATCTTTGGGATGAACCAGTTTTGTGGGGTGAACAATGTGAACCATGAAGCTGAGGGGAAACAAGAGGACGATTAAGATAAGCCACATTAAAGTAGGCTACGTCTTTCATCTCATAATATGGCATAATCATGTTATAGTACCTTTTTAAATGTTCCATATGTTTTCTGGTAATATTGCAGCTTTAGTCTCATAATGCTGCAACTTTCATTTTATAAAGTTATGACTTTGTTCTGCTAAGACTTTAATCTCATAACGCTGTGATTTTATTCTCCTGGGCTCAATAAAATAGTCATTTGTTGTAAAATTAGGACCTTAAATATATAGACGCTAATATTATTAATCTATTCTCATTAGATTATGGATTTATATTTCGTAATTTAAATAATATCTAATAACACTATGACTCCATCTGGAATGTTAGGACTTTATTCTGTTAATGTTGGGACTTTAATTTTGTAATGTTATGGTTTCATTCTCATTGTGTTTTTTTTTTTTTTTGGTAAACTTGACATAAAAACCTTTTTTTCTTAATCTAAAACAATATAAATCTGTCAATATGGTCCTAATAGTCTACGGTTAAAGTGAAAGTATACTAAGTTATTATGGATTCTTGTGTCCAATAGTTTCCACTTGATTCAGATGAGTTCTGTAAGAAGATTTGATTTCTGTTCATTTAAAGTCTTTGAATTCATTAAATGTCAGGTTTTCCATTGAGGAACATTGGAAACGGCCCCCTGAGCATCCAGCTGATTTTTAGGCAGTTTTCCAGCTCTGCTCGGTTTGTTTCTTGCCTGTGTTTGATCTGCCAGGCAGCACCAGGTCTGCAGAGCTCCAGTCTTCTCCTCATGTTTGTCCATAGAAAACAGTCTGTGAGCAGAACAGCCTGTCAGGTTGAACATACTGAGGAGCATTAGAGGCACCGAGTGTCACTTCCTGTCTGACAGCTATCAGTGAATAACACTAACGAGAAGCAAACTTTGTTCACAACTTAACGCAAAAGAACAGGATGGCCGTAAGGAAGATAAGATACCAGGAATCCCCACAAATAACAGGAAGTGCAGGGATGACAGCTCATGCTGCTGTGCTGCTCAAAGACTAAAAGCATCTCAGATTATTTGAATATTTATGTATAGATAGATGTGTTGATGCTGCATCTTATCTAAACATCAGACATCAGCTGTTATCGATATAAAGGGCAAAGTTTCACATTCAATGCTTAAAAGATTGACCTAGAAAACCAAAGATCAATTATTGAACCGTTGATTTCCCACCAGGCAGCAGCTTAGATTAATGTTTGGAAAATCTGAACAGAAACGTGTTCAGAAATCAGTTTCCAAAGATTGTAAAGGACAGCAGGCTGTCAGTGTGAAGGTCTGGGAGGAAATAAATATCACTGTTAATTATCCGTTTAGTTGCATAAAATGAATACTTTCATTCAGCTCCAATCGGGAGCTTCTGCTGAAGTATTCTCCCTTTAAAAATTTAAATTGGAGCACAGCGTTGCACCACTGTGGACCAGTGTTTTACGTTTGTAACATTTAAAAATATGTTTATTTTCAAGGCAGAAAATCAGGGTCAGCGTAATAAGAAGAAACTGTCAGTTTCCTTGTTAAAAAACAATAACAGTTCTTTTTCCTTTTTTACATATTAATTTATTTTTTCCAACTTAATTAATGGATTATACTGAATTAATGGTTTTGATTAAAAATGTGGTAGAAATGACCTTTAAATCGTTTTAATTGTTTAGATTTTCATCAAACATGAACATAAATAGATGAAATAATACAAAATAATTCAACTTTAAAAGTGGTAGTTTTGTGATTTAAACTAGATTTTAGAAGTTCATCTGATTTCCACATATAACCTACAGTAATAAATGGGCGGAAGTTTTCTGGTTCACTGTGTTTGTTTTATAGACCCTGCCGGACGCGTCTGTGTGTTTATTTACTGAAACATAAAGAGGAGGCAGAAGATTTGAGTTCAGGGAATAAACACATTCCTCGTGCATGACTGGGTCACAGGCCGCCGCCGTGCAGCAGCTTCAGGCTCAACAACACTGAGCAGACTTTCCATCTGCTCCGTCATGTTGTAGTCAGTGCAGAAAATGGAAAGGCTGACTTCACAGAGAGGAAGTGTGTCCAGACAGCGCGGGGTGACATCAGCCCCTCTGATGGCTGAGGGTGGGGGCCCTGAGGGCCGGGCCCCATGTAGGCAGACGGTACAAATAGACCAACCTGCTCTGTTGTTCACAGCAGCAGCAGTTCACAGAGCTCCAGTTCTCCAGCTGAAACCAGTTCAAGGTAAGAAACAGAGACACACGTTCAGCTGCAGGTTCGGTTTGTTAAACAAAAAGCTTTCAGTGCTTCATGGAGAAATGCAGACTTGAATCAGTCCGTTTTTCTCAGGAGAAATGTTTTTTCACTGGATTCACTCATTATTGTCTCTTTTTGTGTAAACTGAGGCTGTATGGAGATTATTTTGTTCCTTATTGTTTCAACTAAAAACACATTTTGTTTATAATTAAAAAAAATTCCTTTGACAGACGTTTAAATCAAAACAATTTATATTTTTTTAATGTTTAAAACTCAAGTGGAAACGAAGTCTGCTGTCAGTTTTGGGAACACAGCTTGAAATATTTGGGAAATTCTAACAGAAATAAAAATAAGACAGAACGTATTTATAAAAACACAACAACTTTAATTTCATGAAACATTTAAGCCTCTAAACTCTTTTTATTTAGTGAAATAGAACACTTTGTTTTGATCGGATAAAAAATGTTTTGTTTTTTTACTGTAAAAACTTAGAAGAATCTTTCAGGGTATTTTTTTCTTAACCCTAAAAAACTTGATAAATGTTGCTTCTTCACACAGAACTCGATGCATCCAGATTAGCAGCACGGTTTCCCTCCCTGTAGAGTGTATTTATTTATTAATAGTGATCGTTTGTTGTACGCTCTAATGTCTGAATCATTCTGCAGCAGAGATCATTAAGATTAGTTTCTCTGCTTGTGTCTCCACAGCATGACGTCTGTGTTGTTGTTCCTGCTGGCGGCCCTGAGCACAGGGACGCTGGCCTCCCTGCAGGATAAACAAACCGACTTTGGCCTGAAGGTTTTCTCTCAGCTTGCAGCAGGTGTCGCTGACACCAACCTGGCTTTCTCCCCCTATGGCATCGCCAGCGTTATGGCCATGGCTCAGATCGGTGCAAATGGAAAAACGCAGAAGGACTTGACTAAAGCTTTGGGCTTTTCTCTGCGAGGTGAGCGACGGAGCGATGCTGCTGTCATTGATGAGCCCCACTACAAACCTGTAAGGTGATCTCCATCTGATTGTCTCGCAGAGCGAGGAATGCCTCGACAGCAGCGGCTCCTGCAGCGCGATCTGGCCAGTGAGGATGGGTTGGACATGGCCAGCGGGGTGATGGTGGAGAGGAAGATGAGTCTGGAGAAGAGGTTCCGACACGCCCTGACCAAGACCTTCCAGACTCAACCCCATCAGATAGACTTCAGCAAACCAACGCAGGCTGTGGGGATCATCAACGCCTGGGTCTCAGATCACACTGCTGGTAAGACCATCGCACAACAAAAAGAGAACGAGAAAAACACAAGAATAAGACTCGCAAACACAAAAATGTACAAAATGGAGGTTAGCAAACTGAAAAAAATGACCTTAATATACGGAAAAGATACTAGCAATGACAATAATGAGATTATCAAACAGAAAACTGAGACACAAAACCCGCTGCAAATATAAATCTGACGCTAACGCACTAAACACAGCTGGGAGGCAAAGAAGCTGATAACTGTGAATAATGGACGTGCTCGTTACCAACATGGGGAACCAGACCAGACACCTCGGATGAATGAGGCCTTCATAGCTCCACCTGCTCAGCTTTATCACGAGTCCCATAGACGCAGCTCAGTGGGATGTGCTGTTCTTTCCTCCAGGAGCAATCCCAGAGTTCTTAGCGGCCGGAGCCCTGGATGATGAGACCCGGCTGGTCTTCCTCAATGCACTCCACTTCCAGCGTCCGTGGAAAGTTCCCTTTGACCCCAAGCTGACGCAGGAGAGGATGTTCCATTGTGCCAACGGCAGCGCCGTGCCTGTGCACATGATGAGGCTCGCCAACAACTTCCACTACGGTACGCAGCGCCGGCAGGCCGAGCTCTGGAGAACCGCTGTCTGTTTGCATCCTTCTCAGCCCAATGCATTCCTCTTCTTCCTCTCTGACATCAACAGGTGAGTTTGTGACGGCTGACGGGGTGGATTACGATGTCATAGAGGTCCCCTATGAGGGCGACTCACTGAGCATGCTCCTGGTGTCGCCCTTTGAACCCGATGTCCCGCTGAGTGTCCTCGGCGCCGACCTGAGCAGCCAGAGGATTCAGCAGTGGAGGTCGGAGCTGAGGAACGTCAGGAGACAGCTGGCCCTGCCGAGGTGAGGAGGATCCGGTCGGCTCAGGCACTAAATCTGCAAATCAGGACAAACCGGAGCATTTGTGATTCTGTTTTGCAGGTTTTCTCTGAATTCGGATGTGGATTTGAAGAAGGCTCTGCTTAACATGGGGCTGGAAAGCATCTTCAGCTTGGCTACAGCTGACTTCACACGGATAACCTGTAAGTTTGAATCGTTAGCTTGTCTGAGGCTCGTGGGGCCCTGTGGATGTCCCTCAGGGGCTCCTAACAACACCGCGCACCGATCGCAGTTTCCTGGCTCATCGAGCATCTTTAAAAAGCTGCTTCGGATTTTGACCCATACTGATTTTATTTTTGCCATAAGATCACAGTAACCATGTAACATGATTACGTTTTAACTGCAGGAGAAATTAGTCCTCAGTAAAAAGAAAAAGTTCAGAGCAGATTTCCAAACATCTCCGACTGTGAGCCTGAAAAAACCCGAAGCAACAGAAAAATACATCGAACTAAAACACGTCGTATGAATTCATACATAGCAAGTCGAATAATCGGATTCATTTCGTAATGTTTTTAAATTACATTGAATTATATAATTAATAAGTTAAAGTGATTTTTTTATATTATTTAATGGAACAATTATTACTTAATCTCTTTTTTAATATTTACAATTGTTTAATGAGATATCAAATTAATGTACAGTTTTAAATTTTTAAGTATTTGAAGGGACAATCAATTATTTAATTCATTAATTTGATTGTATTTTTGATGATTTAATGGAACAGATAATCATTAATGGTGCAGTTTAATCAAGTATTAAATAAATAAATGTTACATCCACCTGTTTTGTGGTACTTTTATCTATTTCCTTGATATTTCTGTATTTTTTAATCTATTTTGGCCCTCGGGGATCCCTGTAATAGAACTTTGGAAACCATCTCTCGACCCCTAACTTGGTGTCTTGTGACCCCCCAGGGGTCCTGACCCCCACATTGGGAACCCTTGGTTTACAGCAGGCCTTTGCAAACGTAGATGAGATCAGCTTCACATCAAAGGATCAGACAATCTGCCAAAATGAAGGAAATTGAGGCAAAACTGCATCCTTTGTTAAAACACTTATCAAACATCTAAAGCTTCATTTATGTTTATGCACTTTTGCAAAGCATATATTTTTAAATCTAAGAAACAAAATCAAGCATTGATCATTTGAACAAATTTTCTTGCTTTAATTATCAAACTGATATCGCCGGTAAACTAGTTTATCTGGACGGAGGCCAGGGATTGGCTGGACTGGGACCCATCTTCCATCCTCTGTTGTTCACTTTGTCTCCAGTCTTTTGTTGATCTCTGAGGATTAGCATCTTTAAATGATTTCTATGAGGCTTAAAACGAAATCTCCTGAACAGCCTCTGATCTGTCTGTGTCTCCGTCCTCCAGCTGATGAGCGGCTGTGTGTATCCAAGGTTCTGCAGAGGGTGAAGATCGAGGTGGACGAGCGCGGGACCAAGGGAGCCGCAGCAACAGGTAGGCGCCTCAGTCACAGACTTCCTCACTCAGATGTGACTTTTTTAGCTGAGCTGTTAGAAAAGTCTGAGCTCTGAGACGTTCACACATGTGAAGCACTGCTGCTGGGATCCTTCCCAGACCAGGCTGTGAAAACAGGAACAAAAGCAGAAAAACTCCCACCTCATCCACTGAAACGGCTTCAGTCTTTTAAAGAAGGAAACAGGAGATGTTTGTTAAACACATCGAGTCAGAGGAGGCCGAGTAGTTTCACTCAAGTGAAAGAAAAATGGATTTTGGTAAAATGGCGATTGAAGCTCAGAGTAACTGATCTAATTATTGCTCATCATCATGACAATGGATTTAATATTTTAAAAGTGATAACAAGTTATGTTCCAATTCTGGGTTTTTTTTAAAGAATGAGAAATAAATTGATAAAATAAAAGAATTGCAGA
This sequence comes from Jordanella pulchra, assembly GCA_034780135.1. Lineage (NCBI taxonomy): Eukaryota > Metazoa > Chordata > Actinopteri > Cyprinodontiformes > Cyprinodontidae > Jordanella > Jordanella pulchra. Next base: position 14,337 of record JAUZNJ010104368.1, on the reverse strand, counting down.
AAAGCAGACAGGAAGGAACATTCTTCAAAATACATTTTTGAGTTTTATGATGTATAAAATCAGTAGTTGCAATATGTTAGAACTGGGTACTTACAGTAAAATGTTTACTGCATTTTCAACTGAGCAAAAAAAGTGTTTTTTGTTTGTTTAAAACAAGTTTCTTTTAATTCATGATGGGTAGAGTTGCCAGAAGTTGACTCAAATAAGGGTAGCGTTATTTTAGCACATTTTCAATTCAGCAAAAAGTAAAATACAGAACGATCCCAAAAAGTTTCTTTTTTGAAGTTACTTGACTAAGTGCTTCGGAGTAAATGTAACTAGTTACTATCTACCTCTGTTGATAGTAAAATCAGAAAAAGCTGGACACTAGTAGCGTGCTATACTGAGTTGGCATCTTTAGCGGATAAATAGTTTTAGCACATTTGTTTAACATAACCATTCAACATGATCTAAAATGTTAATCCATGTTTCTGTGTTAGATTTCTCTGTGGTTTAAAGCAACACTGTGTAACTTTAGCAACTAGAGGCGCTAGACCCGAAACCTCCAGATTTAGCTCCCCAGAAAGCAGCTAACAACCCTCCGCTATTGCTAAAAGCAGAAATATGTCTGACCAGCTACGGATCAGAGCTAACTGTTAGCTTAGTTAGCTCAGACTGCCATAAAGCGGCGCTCTGGGTTACATGACCCATTCAGAGATGGATCCAACCCGCTGAAGTTACAGAGGAGAATTTTTGGGAAGAATTTTCTGTATGGAGACACACCAAGAGTTGAATTAAAATAAAGCTAACACTGGGCTCAAAGTAACGCAATGTGGCTTTAAAGGTCAAAGCTACAAATGCTAACTGCTAACTAACTGCTAACTTAGAGACTTTGTCCCTAAGATGAATTTGACAACAGGATTGAGTTGTTTTTTTTTTTTGTTATTTGGTTTAGCTAAAATATTACTAAATACTTGAAAATTATTTTATAGAGTTTGTCTTTATTTAGAGCATTTTAACCACTTTCTGTATTGCCAATGTTGATGTTCTTCACTTTGATATGACCAAAGCATTACCAAATATCCCAAATGCCCGATCACATAATAATGTGACTTTTAGGACAGCCGATAGCGACTTTCCTTTGCTGAGGAGTTAGCCACAGTGTTACAACCTTTTATCAAAACAATTTTTTAATAAAAAATAATGCGTCCACAAAACATCTAGATTGATGCAAAATATACATATTTGTTTTCCTTGGAAAAAAATTTAGTTCTGGTTATGATGCCAACATTGTCATAACAAGTTACTGCATTAAAGATTAGCATAAACATTAGCATTATCAGACCTGGCAAGTGTGGGCAAACAGTAAGGAAGGGTACCAAAGCGCCCCTTAATGGCTTGGAGGCGTTAAAGCTTGTAGACGTCACTTTCAACAGCTTCCATTGACTAACACAAATAATTTGAATTGTTCTTTAAAACATTTAATACCACATTCACACATGAATACAGATTAAACGAGAGTAGTTTAATTTTAGTGTCTGATAGCACAACTTGCTGCTTGTAGACCAAAATCTTTGGTTCTTTGCACTGCAGAAAAGCTAAGAACCGGCCATCGATGTGCCAGGGTTAAATGTGTTGTGAACAGCCTGTTATTTAGAGCAATATTTGGTTCTTTGGTTTACCTCCATATGCTAGCGAAGAGTTAAAATGAAAACTAGCTCTGTGTCTGCTAGCCTATTTGTTGTTTAAGTCTTATCTGCTTTTGTGGGATTTAAAGGTGGAAAACGGTTAAAGTTTGTCTCTTTTTCCTCTTTGCTAGCTGCAGTCATGTTCTCCCGCATGGCTGTTCAGGAGATCACACTGGACCGACCTTTCCTCTTCCTCATTCAGCACAAGCACACTGGTAACTTTCCTAAATATTCAGAGTGAATCAAACACTAGCAGCAGAGCGGGCAGCTTCTCATTGCCATCTTGTCTGTTTTCAGGTGCTCTTCTTTTCATGGGTCAGTTCAACCATCCTGAACAATAAGCCCTCAGACTGACTGCCTTCAATCCCACAGTGTGTGACTACTACTGTTTCTACGTCCTCCTGATGACCATAAAGCTGATCCAAACACCGTGACTCTACATGTTTCAGTGATGGCTTATTCGCTGACACCCTTATTTAAAGAGACTGAAGGAAATTACTGGGACTGCTTGGTTAGGAGAAATGTATATCTTGGCTATTTATTTATTGTTTTAAATGTTTTGGGTTGATCAAACAGAGAAGAATTTAAAGCAACGCTGACAGGCTTCCAAAGCCAGAAACAGTTTTGCACCTTTTAGAAAGAGAGACTTCTCTCTGAGTTTGTGCCAAAAAATATATTTTTTAGTCTATTTAAATGTCCTGCAAAGTTCAGTGTGTAATATTTATGTCTTGTTACAAACATTTATATTTTTGCAGTGTTTTTAAATAAAGATGTATTAACTTTGAAGTTGTTTATTTGTTAAAATATTTGTAATCGCTTTTAAAATTACATGTTTACTTAAAATTATTTAATATGAACAAATAGGAGCAGAAGGAAGATAAATCGAAAAAGAGAGAAAAACACAAAATACTCAAAAAATATTTTAAGTCTACAACAACAAAGAAGTGAGATTAAAGTTGTATCAAAATAAGTTCTGATAGATGGGAGATCTGCCTCTTCCAATATGGCGGACGTTCTGACGTATGCTAACAGTGGCGAACCCGCTCAACCCAGCGGCTAACGTGTACATTTCTACGGGTGCATCGCGATCGCTGTGCTCACGTCAGTGAGGGGAAGAAGTGCGCATGCCCAATGGAGGCAGCCTCGCTCAGTTTGTGTTCTCACGGTAGGGAATTTCTTACGTGTAATGTAGAAATAACAGGACGGTGATGGATTATCAGCAGTAGCCTCTGTGCAAACGGTACATCGGACCCGGAAGTCAGAGGTTGTAACGTTCGAGAAGCGTTCAAAAATATCTCCATAATGGTAAGTTACTGCCTCTCACCTGGTTGAATGAGAAAGAAGCTAACCTGTGCTAATGCTAGGAAGGTGTATACTTCCAGGAAGTGTCCACCTGCGCTACGTTTACCTGCCGGTTAAGCCAACAGGCCTCCAAGCAGTTGAAAGGGTGAAACTGGCTCAGTTGTGTTTACTGTTTAGCTTAGCTTCGGCAGTGAGTATCGCTACAGTCACTATTTATCCAGGATCTCACATTTGGAGTCCAGGATTTCAGAGGCAGAAATGTTTGCATTTGTCCCACGGAAGTTTCTAGACTTCATTCCAGTTCCGTTTAACGCGGACAATCATTCTACATAGTAATGTTTACGCCTTAGATACTGTTCTGGGATAAATGTCAACCTTGAACCAAGAATTATGAACATTTAATCATATCTTCTGTCAAGGCAGGGAAAACACGACAATCCGTTCACTGAATGATTAATTTATGTTCTAGTTCAGTTCCAACCAAACCTCCCAAGGAAATGCAGAAGGAACTAGTTTCTGAGTGTTTGGGTGTTTTTAGAGCGAACAAACGTTCAAAAGTCATTTCTGTCTTTATGAATGAAAGCAGGGGCAGCACGTGATTGGTCACATGATGGTTTTTGTTGATGTGAGACCTGAGGCCAAAAAAGTTTAATAAAATGAACTAAGTAGATGTAACTTTTATTTATATTTCTAACAGGATTCAGAAATTAAATACCATCAAATGGTGAAGTGCATACTAAAAAAGAATTAAATGTCCCAATGAATAATTGGAAATATATTTAACAGATAAATTCAATCCATGTAGTTTAAAATATCTTTTTATTGGGGGTCACAGGGTGAAATGTGTGGAAGCCTCTCCTTTAGAGGTTATTTCACTTATTTAGCTTTTTGTTTTCATCTTCTCTGAACCATTCAGTGTTGGGTTGTATATAAATCCCAGAACCACATGTATGCATTGATTCTCCTGTTTGTTTGTGTTTATTTATTTGCAAACATTGATCCACTGCTGGTTTGATGAATAATGTTTCTCTGTCCAGATGCGATTCATGCTGCTGTTCAGCCGGCAGGGGAAGCTGCGGCTCCAGAAGTGGTACACGGCCACGGCGGAACGAGACAAGAAGAAGATGGTGCGGGAGCTGATGCAGATCGTCCTCGCCCGCAAACCTAAGATGTGCAGCTTTCTTGAATGGAGGGACCTCAAGATTGTCTACAAAAGGTACAAAACAATCATTTCTCTCATCGGTGTTAGTCGCTACCGCTAACTAGTACTGGAGCTGCATGGGAGCAGCTTCTAATTGAAAGGTTCTCCCAAACATCCGTCCCTTTGGCCGCCCAGCTCCTGGTTATAAACTTCAGCCTGCTCATCCCCTAAGGACCAGCAAAATATCCTCACTTTACAGCAAGCGGTCCTCAGTGTGACGGTGAAACCAGAACAATGGTCGTCACTTCGATGCTCAGACAGGAACACACACAGACCTGTTTCACTATCTTTGTGGGGCCTTGTCATTGAATTCAATTCAATTCTACATCCTAACTGAAAAACACCCCCACCCGCAGACACACATTTATATTGCTAACTGTATTGAGACTTTACATTGACTTGCATTCATTTTATTGACCTAGTTGACCCAAACCATGACCAGTATATTCCTAACCTACATTTAATCCTCACTCTAACTGACTGTTAGGTTAAAATGGGGGCCCACCACATTAGGGCCAGTCTTTGGTCCCCATCAGGCCTGTTGGTCCTCAGAAGGTTAGAAACTATTACAAAAATAGTCGTAAATAGATCAAACAAACAACTAGACACCCGCCCAATGTGACGATGATCCTGGTCTGTTCAAAAGGAGACACAACTTCTTTTTATTTAGTTCTTTTCAATGTCTCATTTTATTTCAGAAAGTAGGCAGACAGGAAAGGGGGTATGAGGGGGGGGGCAGGACATGCGGGAAAGGACCACTAGCTGGATTCAAACCCGTGTCCTCCTCGCTGAAGACTAAGGCCTCCATACATGGGTCGTGCACGGTAACCACTGCACCACCTGCACACCCACCAAAACCTCCTTTGAAAGGCACTTTACTTCCTCTGTTCGTGGATCAAGTTTCTTTTTCTAATGTTTTTTTACTTCCAGTGTTAAATTCTATGCAGCTGAAAGAATCTTTCCCAATATCTTTTCATTTTTGGACATTTTTTTGATGCGTAACCAAAGAAATCATAGCAATCTTGTTTTTTATACATCAGACAGTAACTCGTTGACATTTTAGAAGCTAAAATTATATTTTCACAACTTCCTCCAGTTCCAGGTGAGTTAAACAGGGACGCAGAGCAAGAGCAGGGAGGAGAAAGAGGAGGAGAAAATTCAAGCCAGTCTCTTCCATCGGTCATTGTGGGCAATGAAGCTGCTGGAAAACATTTATTATTTGTAGTCGGGTCCAATTTCTTTTATTTTTGTTTTAAAAAGATAAAGTTAAATGCGTTTAGAAGGACGTCTACAGAAGATGTGTAGCTTTCAACATGAACAACTTGATTATAGACAAAAAACTATGAGTTTCTACAGCATCTAAAGTCCCTTTGATGTTGAATTAAAAGCATTACTGTTGAGATTATAAAACGGTTTATCTAAGTTACATTTATTTTGATGTTTTTTCTACTTGATAAATGCTGCGATTTGCTGTTTGTGGTGATGTGAAAGGATTTACAGGGTTAAACAGACGTAAGCCAAGTGTCCACATGCAGGATGTCTATGTTAAGTAATTTAAAGGAAAAGTGCTTTATTTGTTTGCTACCTGCGCTCTGCATCCGTTCTTCTATTCTTATCTTTCTAATGTGGCTAAATAGAGCCTGGAAATAAAAATAATATTAACCCCAGAAATACAAAAGATTGTTTTACATATTGATTGAACGTTTCTACAGCTGAATAAAATCATCAGTTCTTTAGTTTTATTAAAAGAAATGAATGATTATAACCAATACTTGAAGACAGAGATTTTCTGTAAGACTTAATAACTACAAGCGATTCTTTCACATTTCTTGCTGCGGTTAACTTGTGTGTCTCGGCTCTTCTTCTACGTTTATCCCCATGCAGGTACGCCAGTCTATACTTCTGCTGCGCCATCGAGGAGCAGGACAACGAGCTGATCACGCTGGAGGTCATCCACCGCTTCGTGGAGCTCCTGGATAAATACTTTGGCAGCGTGAGTCTCACCGCCTGAGCGCCTGTGTTTCTGAATACTGACAGGATGCTTGAATCAAAGGCTCCATGCGTGTGTTTGCAGGTGTGTGAGCTGGACATAATCTTTAACTTTGAGAAGGCTTACTTCATTTTAGACGAGTTCCTGATGGGAGGAGAGATTCAGGACACGTCCAAGAAGAGCGTCCTGAAAGCCATTGAACAAGCCGACCTGCTGCAGGAGGTAAAACCTGACTTTGTTATCAAACCCTGAAAGGGATTCACCTATTAGGACAATTATTCAATGAAAACACATGTTTTCCATCAAATAATCCACATTTCTGTTGAATGGATGGAAGATGTCTGCCTGAGTTTATCAGTCAACAAATCAAGCTGCTGCGGATGCTGCGATTGGCTAAAAGCTCGCCATGGGAGGCGGCTACGCGTCGTCCTGAGCGTCGCTCCGTTTAGTGAACAGTTTCCACGGGAGCCTCCTGATCCGTGTGCTTCACCCATCAGTCTGGCTCCTGCTGCCCTGTTAGCTTGGAGCTCAAAGAGGTTCATGGAGGGCAGGAAATACCTGAGCGTCAGCGACTCGTTGGTCCCATCGCTGGTGTTTGTCTGGTCACGTGACAGCGGTTATGATGCAGTTATCGGCCGTTCCCTCCATTGCTGCTTTGCTGTAAACTTCATTCTTCCACGACGACGGTTTAGTCAGGTCAGAAACCGCCGGATGAACCGAGTCTCTCTTCTCTCCTGTTTTGTTGTGTTTGCAGGAGGACGAGTCTCCCAGGAGCGTTCTGGAGGAGATGGGTTTAGCGTAGCCCTCGGAGAACATGGAGGGAGCTGGAAAACAGAAGGCAGGAGGCTCGGAGCCACAGCGTCCGTTCTACCTCCGGGAGGAGACTCCTCGGACCCCTGCCTCGGACCCCTGCCTCGGACCCCTGCCTCGGACCCCTGCCTCGGACTGGCCCCGTGGCCCCTGTGTGTGTGTGTGTGTGTGTGTTGCTGATGGTAATGGGCTTTATTTAAGGTGCCTGGAGGAGCTGCGTGTTGGGATTGTTACAGACGTGACGTAGCTTCAAGCTTTCCTTCAGTTTTGATTTTCATGTTAGTCGACCTGCAGCTGCTTGATAAACAAGTGAATATGATGGAAGATGTGAGGAGGAGCCGCGGCGCTGAACATCATCCTCTGTTCTGAAGTTGGACCTAAATCAGGAAGGTTAACCCCCCCCATCACTGGTGACGACGAACAATAAACACAGGATTCCAGGGAAAGTTTCTCTTTTGGTTTATTTTTCTGTTCCTGCTAATTAACTGCATGTTTGTTTGATGCTTCTTGATCCTGAAGCTTTGACTTGATTTTTCTTTTTTTATGTAATTTAACCTCAAAAAGTAAAACCATAAATTGCACCACTGGACATTGAATGATGTGTTGCTGCGTGTTTTAAGCTGCCTGGAAACACCTGCTGCATCTGCTGCTCATTATGGGATGTTGAGCTGAAAACCATCCAACATGTCGCTGCTGCAGACCTGCTTCATTCTGGACCCGGTCTGACATCGGGGGGGAGGTTCAGAATAAACCTGCTGTTAAAACGACACCTTTTAATGAAAATCGTTGATCCTTTTTCTTTTTTTTAGTTAATCAAATATTCCAGTATGAATCGTTGCGCTCAGTTCTACTTGTCCTGACCTATAACCCCTGCTGGTTCTGTTAGACTCATCCTCTCATTCAGGTGCTTCACTGCCACCAACTGGTGAGGAGTGGAACAGCTTCAGGGGTCGGTCAATTAGTGATCTGTTATTTTAAAGTTGTAACTTTTATGAATAACTTCTTTGTTTTCTCACAGATGAAACATCTGATGAATGTAAAAAATATAAATCTTAAATGTATGACTTGTGTTTAGAAATGCAGACTCCTACAGATGCGTCTGACATCATCTCCTCCCCATGAAACACATGATGCTCGAACACAAACGCAGGAAAACGCTGCATGTTGTAAAAGCAGCAAGTTAAGAACAGCTGCAGCCTGGATGGCAGCAGAGCTCCCGACCACCAGGAGGAGACGTCAACAAATATGGAACCAGAACAGAGACATTATTGCTCAGGTTTCTCTTCATGCCTTTACTGCCCCTGGTGGCGTGGAGCTCCTCCCCCTGCAGCTGTTCTAACCACACATTTTTCCTTCGCATCAGTTATGTGTTTGCAGGATGTTTGCTCGCCTCTGTTTCTACCTGTTTGTTCAGGTTTACACTGTGTTTGGACCTCCTCAGCCACCGTAGAAAACCCTTAAGGAGCGATAAATGACGGCCCCATGTACTCTGCAGGGGGGGGTGATGGGATCCTAGAGCTATATGGAGAGATAAATGTGAATGACATGAAATCAGTGGATGTAACATTTATTCTGAACTTGGTTATTAATATGAAATTTATATATATTTTTGAATACATTTTTTTAATCACATTTAACAATTTAATTTCTCATTTTAATTTTCTAAAATAATTTTATTGTGCATTTTATAATTTTAAAGGAATTTTTAATATTAAAATCATGTGTTAGATAAACAAACGTTGAGCCGACTTAATTCATGGAACATTTATTTATTTCCATGTTTTTCATGATGTTTTTCCTCCATAAACCTCATGGATCAACATCACAACCACGGAAACCGTCCTGGACCCACTTATTGTCAAATACACTTAAAAATTATATTTGAAATTGAAATAATGACGATATCTCTTCCTCACTTTATAAATCAACATAGAGTGACGTAATTATAGGTTTTTTTTAAAGGCCCTGACATGTTTGCTGGACCCTAAAAGTGAAAAAGCAACAGATTTTATTTATAAATAGGAAGTGAACAAATTATGTCACTTAATTTCTTTAATTATTTATCTTATTTTAATTAAGTATCCATTTGATATTAGAAACATTTAGTAGATGAATGGAGGTTATTTCCTACCTAATTGAGAGCAAACAGTTTTCTGTTGTCGCTGTTTGTGGATTTTCTTTGTTTTTTCTTTTTTTCTCCCAGATTCAAGTCGGATTATCGCCTAGCAACCGTTCCAGCCAATGAAATGACAGCATGAAGCTGCCGGAAAAATGCTGCATCGAAACTTCCGTGTTTGCAAACCGTTTGCTCTCCCCTGATTGGAGCCCATTGTTACCTAGCAACCATTCCAGCAAATGGGGCGACAGATGTACTGCATCTGTTTTTACCAAAGCTCTCTCTAACTGACAAAGTAAAAAAAATGACTACAAATGTCTTAAAATGATGATAAAGTAATAAATGTTTACTATTAGAAAATTAAAAAATATTTTAAAAGTATTTAATATTAATATGACTTTAGCACAAAGTGCTGAAACTAACATAATGTTCCAAATAAAGTTATTAACATTTGAAGCTCACATGAAAAAAAGGAAAGAAAGATATCAGTGATTCCAGGCAACTAAGTTCATGAACAATAATGAAATAATTTACTCAACGATGAGCTAAAAGCTTCAGGATGCAAAATATTTTTAGTCAAAACTGAACAAAAGTGCGACAGAAAGAATCGGAGCAGCTGCTGATTTCTCCTCCAACAGGAAATGAGGCAACTTTTAACTTGTGAGATTCAGCTTAATTCTTCTGGAACCTCTGGACATTTTTTTATTCCCAAAGGAGAATTATTAATAAAGTGAAGAAGATTATGGACAACAGAGACAACATCAACAGCGTCTTCAGTCAGAAGCATCGACGAGCCGCTGTAGGACAGACCTCTACAGGAGATCCTTCCTGCCTACAGATATCGGCATCTAGAACAACAACTGGTCAAGAGAAAATAAAAATATATAAGTTACTACAAAATGAATCTGAAGTGTTTTTGAATTTAAGTTGAATTTTTATTGTAAATCCAGTAATTTTTACTTAAAATGAACATTTTTCTAACAGCAAATATTATTTTTTCTATCACTTTCTTTTTTACTTGCTCAGTTAACAGGGCGGTAGTAGCAGCTTCCACAGGCCCATCTAAGCTGTCATTCTATTGGCTGGAATGGTTGCTAGGCGACGATTCTCCTCCAATCAGAGTAAAAACAAACCTTCACAGGCAGAGACAACAGCTTTACAGCAGGAGAAAATATCTGCAAGAAGCCGTAAATCTGAGAATAGAAACAAACATTTAAGAGACAAACAAGCGGTGAAACTTTTCTCTGAAGAGAAGCTTTTTGCAGCAAAACTCCTCCATATGTTGTGGAGAAGCCACAGCTTGGATTCATCAGTAAACATTTATGTTAAAGTGAACAAATATAGAAAGCTTAAAAATACGAAGAGGTTCAGTTATTGATGCTGTTTGAGAAATGAATCTGTTTGTGGTTTAATGGTTGCAGTAAAAACCACCAATAGTTTGGTTCATGAAGCCCTTGGTGATGCGTTCAGGTTCAGAGGCGGAAAGGTTGGGGACATAATCAATGCACTCCCCCCTGTGGCAGAACAGGGTTCCTACACTTTGAATGAGACTTCCTGCTTCTGGGAAATAAAACCCTGAACTAATTGATGAGCCTCTAATGATTGTTTCCAGATGCTATTGATGCTATAGATTAAAGACAACCAGACTCTGTCAGCTGTTTTTATCTGTTTTATTTTTTTAAACGAGGACAGTAATTACCTGTTTAAGTGGGAATATAAACCGTGCAAAGCTTGCACCGAATAAATAGCTAAGATGAAAGCATATAAATCGATTCTCCAAGAAAATCTAAATACAAAAAGAAATGTGGCGTTTGTCCATTTAAAGCATTAGAAGTGACATGTTTCTACAAATGTTTTGTATTCGTCCATATTTGGTAAAATCAACAGAGAGGAATAGATGGTTTTAATTCTTGAGAGGTTTCTGTTTTTCCATTTACATGCATGTATCTGGTATTTTCCCATAATTATGATAATATAGTCACATTTTTCTTTAAAATGAAAGAATTTTCCATCCATTAAATCCCCCTTTTATCGAAGCATCTTGTTTAAAAACCATCTTCCTATTAATCGGCCCATTTCCCCCTCCTGTAACCTTTTCTGAAATAATCGCTTTATTTTAAACCAAACTCTGATTTGCTGCGATGGTTTCTGAGCAGCACCGCGGAGGAGAGATGGAGCTGCTGCCCAAAAATCTTATGAATGAAAACGAAGTGAGTGACGTCAATGGGATCGCTTGACGCATGCGTCACGTGGAAGCTGGAGGTGGAGAAACCCTCTGATGCAGAGCCGCTGTCCATAGTTCTGAAAAAGACGTTTCAGCAGCGGAACCCCGAGAGGAGAACATTAACAAACAAAACAAAACCAGCCAGAACAGATCCCGTGGAACCTGGTGTGGAAGACAACTGGTCCTCCAGCACCTGGGGGGACAAGAAAACGGACCGTGGAAAAACCGAGTGCAGGTAAGTGGCTCCTAATCCCAGATCAGGCTTGTTTACCTGCTGCTACCCGAAGGGAGGAGGGCAGTTAACAGGTTAATGTGGTGGGGGTGGGGGGGTCCGCTTGAGTTGGACAGCAACAGCTGGGGTCCAATCAGCGGCACCGACATTAAATTGGACCTTCGATATTATCAATGGGATTCGGAGGCGGGCTGCTCCAATTGGACCGGATCTGGAGCTGTTTGGTCCTTCTATGCGTTGGGTTCATCGTTGCAGGGACTATTATGGGATGTAGCCAGAGCTTCAGTCTGACGTTATGATCAATCAGACACTTTATGCTGAGGAAAATATTAAGGTGTATCAAGAGAAACATGTTTAAAATGAATCTTTTTTGGCTCTAAGAGTAAATATATGATGTGTTATGATTATTTTGTTTGCTATAAGGTTATTTATAGGGATGCATGATATTACTGCCACGTTATTATTATCTGCTGATTTAGGTTAAAAACTAAACATCAGCCATTAAGAGTATTTTAAAGGTCCATTTTTGAACCAAAATGATTGATTAAAAAACAAACAATATACCCACAGAATATGAAGAGTGTTGTAGAATAAAAGTATTCATTTTACTGAAATGAAAAAACAGTTTAAAACAACAATTGTTTTCTAAATGTTGACAGGTCTAAATATATTAACATCTGGTCAGCATGTCAGCACCATCTGCACCCTTAGGAAGAGGCTGAAGTCACATGAGGCGTTTCCAGATCTGAGCTGAGAAATGGCTCCTTCTCAGAAACCCAAAAACCCCATCGCGAAACCAGGGTCGACGTAGGGAAGGGAAGAGGCTAAGAGGAAACGAGAAGGTTGCTGCTTTCCTTATAGACGGATAAGTTAGCAGCATTATCAGACCTGAGGCTCAATCCAAATACCTCAGATCATTAAAGACACTTAGTGCTGTCAGAATAGTGCTAGCAATAAGGAAAGAGCTCGGAAAAGGAAGCAGGAAAAGTTAGCTTAAGGACATCCTGACGCTCCTAGCCACTACTAGGAGCTATACTGTTACCCACAATCCTTTGTGTGGTGAGACATAGAGGCACAGCCCACCTCACAGAGTTTACCAAAAAAACATTTCTTCTCATTTAAAACTTTGAAATACACTTATAATTATGAATTTTAAAACTCAGTAATCAAATGTAATTTGAAAAATAAATACTTTGATTAAAATACGAATTATTGAAACTTCCCTTTATATGTATAAATAAATGCTGAGTGAAGCTAACTTTCAGAATATATGCAGACATGTCCGTCCTTGCAGTGGGTTCTGGTTCTGTCCCAGCTAAACTTCCCACTCGGGTTTCAACAGCTCCCAGTTTCCCTGCATGACGCCCTGCAGTCTGAGGTCTTTCTTTACTCGAACTTCTCCTCATGGGAGGCTCTCCTTGATCTGCTCCTGCTAACAGCGATTCAGATCTGGAGACGACACAAATTTTGAAACCTAATGAATCATTTGGCTCCAGATCTTCAGGTTTAACACACTAATGTTTTCTTCTACTGACAGTGAATAAAACGCATTTAAGATCAGAGACCAACAGGCGGTCAGGACCTGCTCTACATGAGTTGAATGTGTGAAGATGAAACCATCCAACCGTCTGCAGTATGAGGTGCAGAAGGTGGATGTAGGATCGTTCTAAAGGAAGGCTGGAGCTCTGAGGTCCAGCAGGTTCTGTTAACTATAAGCAAGAACTGGATTTGAACTGGGCTGACTGGATCTGGATCCACGTCAATTAACATTGAAAATCAATTTGAACTCAAATGAAACTAAATTTAGTAGAATAAATTTAGAACTTTACTAGAATAAAGTCTAAACATGACGAGATTAAAGCTGTAACATTACATGGTTAGAGTCATAAATCTAAACAGAATAAAGTCGGAATATCACAAGATTAAAGTCAGAGAATTCTAAAGCTGTGGTCCCGGCCTTTGGACGGCTGGTGGGCTGGGTCGGGTCTCGGGCCGGGTCAAGCATTGTGTGGCTTCAAACACAGCAGGAGAGAACGCTGAACGATGCAGCATCACCACACAGAATCATGTCTCTGCTCTCCGCCATGTTGAAAGGTCAAAGTTTATCTCATTTCAGCCAATCAGGGATGATAGAATCTCCCCAGGTTTCCAGTGGAAATTACCACATGAGTGGGCGTTTGTGGGGAATTTTCCTATTGCCTTTTGGTATTTACCATAATTATGAGACCACGTGAAGGAAGCACCTCACTGTTTCCTTCCCCCTGTTGTCTGGCCTTGTAGTATTATGTAAAATACAGTTATAAACAAGCATTCAGAAAAATGTAATAAAACCCAATAAATAAATAAATAAATAAATAAATAAATAAGGGTTGCCTTGTTTCTATAAGGTCCCTCTTGGCATAGTTAATCTGTTCAACACAGCAAAGCAGCTTCATTCTTCCTGCTACGATCCTGGACAGGTTAGAAAAAAAAGAAAAGCTCAAAATCATAACTTTACCAAAATAAAAATTGTCTTTGGAGCAACAACAATTTGGACTGTGGGCAAATGTGCTGGTTGTTTGTTTCAATTCAATTCATATTATTTCTATAGCGCCAATTTTCAACACATGTCATCTCAAGGCTCTTCACAAAGATAATTCATTCAAATCACACAGTCAGATTAGTTAAAAGTTTTCTATCTAAGGAAAACCATGTGATTGCATCAAATCATTGACTAAACAACAATCCCTCACACTAAGCAAGCATGTAGCAACAGTGGAGAGGAAAAACTCCCTTTGAACAGGAAGAAACCTCCA
>JAUZNJ010104357.1:7081-20804 GCA_034780135.1 Jordanella pulchra | reverse complement strand
AAAAGAAAACAAAAAACACCTCATCATAGGGGAAGAGGCAGCAGCCTTTATTTTTCAGACATGATACTCAAGGCACTAACAGGAGACAATTAGTAACAATACATGCAGTTTTTAAAGCAGCAGTTGATAGACTGAACTGAAACACAGCACACATACAGAACAGGAACACTAGCACAGACTAAGTTATGGGCACCAGCAGCAGCAACCTAAAGAAAAATCAGCATTTTGACACACGCATATTATTAAAACAAAATGCAAGTTACATTAGGTCATGGCTTTCCCATGATTTGTCATAAAAAAGATCCACATAAAAAATAAATTATAATAAACAAATCACTCCAAACATAGACCTCAATCCCAATCAATCCATCGGATTAATGTGCAACAAAGAAACCATAGAATGGGCAATTTAGGTCAACAACACAGCATTTAGTGTGTTTTAACGGTGAGAAATAAGATTTATTCTATTTTAATTACATCTAAATGTATTAAATGCACAGTTTATCTTAAATCGAAAGTATTCCGCTTTATGTGTCACTAAATCTATAGAGAAATATTTCTATAATATCAGAAATTCAGATAAGGTGTCAGAGTGAACTGTGTTAAGGAATAAACTGAGACATGGCTGTTGGCCTAACCCCCAGATTCCACATACTCCGTTCCGCTCCACCCAGTCGATGTATGTTGTGTGCAGTACTTTACGCAGTCATGTTAATCAATGAGAACTGTTCCACATCCACCGCCACTCCTCCGTCCACGTACGTCTTCTCCATCCTTCACCGACAAAATACGGAGCCAAGCTATTTTTTGCTCTGGTCCGCCAGAGGCCGACCAGGTCAAGATCCGCAATTGTAATCGGACCAAACAGGAAAAAGAACGTAGAGAAGATCTGGTTTTTCAAAGTAAAATAAGGTAACAATAGGACGGTAACAGCATATTAAAGCATAATTTTTATATATTCCCGAAAAAAAGAAGACTGTTTTATTTAATTATGGGATGCAAACTACTGGCCCCTCTACATACAAGGAGGCAGATATATGATACTGATCAAATTATTTTATACTGAAAGGGCTAACTGTTCTTTAAATCCAGTCACTATATTTACAAGAGAACATCTCACATTTTGAAGAGCATCTTCTTCTCACAGGTCAGGATGAAGAGAAGCTGAATGTGGACGTAGAGAACAAAGTTTGTAGGATCCTGGATATATTTATTACACAAGAACCACAACGAAAGAAAAGGTTTGGACATAAACTGTCCTTGTGCTGGAGGCCAGCGGCAAGTTTTAATTTGATCATACGCTTTTTAAATTAATCATTCATTATCTAGTATTGTGTTCCAATGAATTAACAAATAATAATGTCGCGCATGCTCTCTTCAAGCTTCAGGGAACTCAGAGCGGAGACGGATGGGAGGAACCGCGGAGGCTGCAGGCTTTGCTTTGTGCAGGTGGTCTGGAGCGGAGCGGAGATGGAGGATGTGGGATTTAACTGTGAGGCTCCAACTGTACCAGATAAGCTGTAATGCATCAGAACACAGGATGAGCTCGGTTTAGTCTTTGGTCTCAGGAAACTACAACCCAGCAAACCACCTTTAAAAAGACTGTAATGACTCTGTATAAAGCCAGACTTGCCCCCAAACCAAACAACAATCCACAGTCATTCTATTTCTGCTCTAAGAGGCAAAGACAAGGCTTTTAAAAATAAGTCCTACTGGGACTCTCTTAAGTAACGATGTTGATAAAAGGATCCTATGAACATAACTGAAGATTTGATCAAGTTCCCACCAAACAGACTGAATAAAGTCATTAATCATTCATTGACTGATGGCTGTGACCCATCCAGGGTCTGCCCATGGTAAAGAAAGAAATGATAAAGTTGATCTAATCCTCTGAGTGGCAAAGTCTGGGCTGGGATGGATCCAACGTGATGGCCTTTTCACTACAGTGATCAGTAGCAAAACTCAGCCTCTACTTCCTAACTTTGCTAACTGGAGACAGAAATGGTGAAGAGCAAAGGAAGAATAAATGAAAACAATGACGTGAGTGAAAAGGAAGTCAAGCAGCTCAGCTCAGACTTCATCTAAGATCCATCCACAAAGCTGAGGAACGTCGGGATTGGATCCGTTTTCATGGACTGATTGGCTTTCTGTCTGAGTTTTAAAATGCATCCATCTAGCTGGTTCATTTTAAACTCAGCAGCATTTCACAAAACTGCAGAACTTTTATGGGAATTTAAAACACTAAGAAGCTCTTGGGAAGTTTGTTGATTTGGTATCAGCAAATGTTTACGCTGTCCTTTATGTAATCTGTCACAGCTTCCTCGGATTAACGACGGAGCAAATTTTAAAAAGTTAAAGTGCTGCCTGCGTCTACATCATCTCTGATTGAAACGCAGCTCAGTCACAGGTTTCTGGGTTTCATCATGTTGACTTTAGATTAACAAAAGTCTCAACATTCTTTTTAAAAAAAGCTTTTTTTTGCTCCAGTTTCACAATGTAATTTCACTTTAATATATTTTAGAATAGACCACCATGTTGTTCTGTTTCACCTCTAAAACCACTGATCACCATTAGACACGGCAGCTAAAGGTTCCCAAAGGTCCCTCGTTGTTAAATATTTAGTCTAAAGTAAAATACTAATCCAGCAGTTAGACCAAAAGTAGGCTGAGAACATAAGATGGATTCTATTTAAGGATTTTTAGAAAGGCTTTTTCTAGTTGACTTATAGCTTTTGCCATTTTAATGTCATTTTTCTTCCCACTGACTTCCCAAGATACGATCAGATTTTTAAGCCACATAACATGTAGAGAGTAGAGCGGCTTAGTTCATGCAAAGACAAAGAAGAGGCAGACATTTAGTGAATAATGAGGTCCTGTTTGCTGCAGAACTCTTTCACTGTTGCTGAATGAAGGCATGATGTCAAAATTATTATCCGACACATTAACCAACAGATTATTCTCGCTCTGGACTCCACTAGAAGATTTAATCTGGAATCAAACTAATTCATAAAGTCCATCTTCAGTCACTCAGTCCGCCTGTTAGGCAGGAGAAGTAAGCGTGGATGTGAGATGAAAGCATCAGGATGGTTACGGCATTACAACACTACACTGTACACAAACAGCAAAACCTCAGGAAGCAGTGCCTGTGTGTCGGACTAATGTTTGGATTCTCGCGGGTAGAAGTCAGCCAAAGTGCTCTGAGGGATTCTCTTCAGCATCTCTTTGGGGAAGATCCTCATGAGCTGCCATCCGATGTCCAGAGTTTCAAACACACTCCTGTTCTCGTAGGCCCCTGGACACACAAACACACACAGCAGAACCGGAATGAAGCGGAAGGTCTGGTCTTTTTACAGCTTCCATCATCTCAGGGTCAACCTGTGACCTCCTCAGTAGCAGCTGTACAAGTACCAGCAGCCCAACCTCCCATTTAAAGGCCGAGCAGTGGGGGTCACCTTAGGTTTAAAGGACCACCGGCTGCCACCTTCAGGGCCGCACGAAAGCATAGGAGAACAGAAGGACCAATCAGGACCACGAAAAAACAAATGACTCTTTGGTTTTTTGGATATATTAGGATTTCTGCATCAAATTAATTCCAAAAAACACACAAATTCATGATGAAATTGTTGAGTTTTTTTACATCAAAGTATCTTTAACCACTTTAAAATCATTATTGATACAAAAGAAAAAAAACACATTGATTTGGGACCAGATTGACTCAGATCAGTAGAAACTCATCACTGGTGAAAAAAAACTGAAGTTTGATTTTTTTTCATTTGATTTATTTATGTCTCAGTTTTTTTCTACACTTTATTCTGTTTATTAAAGCTACAGTATTTTTTATTGTTCTTACAGTACAGGTTTATTTTTGCTCACTGCTGTTTGAAGCAAAAACTATAAACCAGATGAGATTTTTACTGACAATAAACTGCAGAGTAGTGGTTTATTTTTTTGGTAACACTAGATGAGGCATAAAATGTGAGGAGCCCTGCTAGAGCGGCAACGTGTTCAATGGTATGTCTGTGAATGCTCTGATCAGACTGCTGATTTAAACAATAGATATTATAGGCATAAATAGAGGGCCCCAAAATCCATCTCTGCTTAGGGCCTCTTGGAGGCTTGATCTCTGGCTGTTTGTATTAAACTCAGTAAGAAGGATTTGTTTTCTGGCTGTGAATCCAGATGGAGACGTTGTGGATAAACTGAAGGCTAAGGGGATCTTTCTGTAGCCATCTGAAGCTACAAGCAGCCATGTTTTCAATAAACCAATCAAAAGGCTGAAGAGGATTTTCCTCTGAAATCACTGCCTCTACACAGGCAGATGTTTTCTGTAGCTTTGTTCTCATTTTCCTCTCAACCATATTTTAAATTAAACTCTCACCGTCAGACAGCTCAGTCCAAAACCAGATCATCTCCTTTAGGGCTGGAAATAAGAGGGAGGTGTTTCTGTGCTTGAAAGGTTCATATTCTAAAGCAGAGCGGCGTCAGAAGGAGCATTTAGCTTCTGCACACATAGTCTAGAAACGGCTGCAGATGCCAGAGTCTCTCACAAACATACATCTCTGCTCAGCGATCTCAACTAAGACAGGTTCAACCATCGTAGTATTTGAACGCTCTGAGTTCAGCCGTTCCTAAGAAATGTGAGCACAACAATCTGAGGACCACCTCACCCTGAGAGATGAAGTTCTTCTCGAACTTGGTGAGGAACTCCAGATAAAGCAGGTCATCAGCAGTTAGAGCTTCTTCTCCCACCACCGCCTTCATGGCCTGGACGTCTTTTCCTATGGCATAACACGCATACTACACACACACACACAGTTTAAGTAAAGTGTGGTAACTTCCTGCACTTGCAGTATAGGAACAGTTTTTGTGTTACGAACAAGCTGGTTGGAAACATCCGAGTGGTCTTTGCGGGTCATTCCCTCCCCGATAGCAGACTTCATTAGTCGAGACAGAGATGGCAGCACGTTAATAGGGGGGTAGATCTGACCAGAGGAAGGAAAGAAGAGTTCAAAGGTTAACTGTGGACTTCTAAAAACATAATGCTGATCTCAACATAAAACCAATCGGCTTGTTTTAAGGAGACAGAGGGGGTTTAAAAACATGAAAAGACATTTTTATTCAGAAAGGGTAAAGCCATATGTGACCGGGTCAACGTCATCGATCAGAACCAAATGATATAGGCTGTGATTAAAGGAGGTTGAAGTTAAATTCACTAAGTCCGACTCTAGACTTAGTCAGTTTCAATGTCACATACAATCAAGTTCGGATTCAGGTCTTTGGTCAAAACATTGCAGATTTAAGGAAAAGAAATCAGGCCAAGCAATTTCTCTGGTTCAAAACAAACAAACAAACAACATTATCAAGACATGGAAATCCATGAAGGTCGTAGTGAAAAACAATAAGAGCAAAGTCTGCCTAAGTGTTAGGAGAACACGTTTGATATCAGAGTCTGAACTAAAGTCTGCTTCGGGTCCTTATTAAACATCTGTTAATACTTTAATAGAAATTTCACTTATTACTAATAATGTTAAGAACCTTATACACTTCAAAATGGAAAAGAAGAAAAAAAACACAACTATCGGCATAAATACAGTCAAATTTAATGAAGAAGCAGAAAAATAAAATAAAAATTAGAAAAAACAGGCAATATGAGAAAAAACTACATCTGATGGGATCTAAGCCAAACTCAGTCTGTGAGCATCAGCATCACACTGAAGGGAATCCTTCTTATATCACTTCAACCATTCAGATGACCCATAATAGTTCGGCCAATCACGTTGCAGTATTGTGCCTTAAGGCGGGACATACAGCTGCAGGAGGATGTATGCATAGCTGCTGCTATTCATATGTTTGGTCAGAACTATATAACCATATAATTTTTAAAACTCCCTGTATAATTATATTAAGGCAGTTTATATGCATAAAACAAGCGGAGCACTGTGGCGATAGCCCTACTGCTCCACTTGTGAAAGCAAAATCTGTTTGGCACCAAGACAGTTATTCATACTGACACATCACCAGACAGGACTCTGTAAAAAGAAAAAAGCTATCATTTTTTTTGAAACACCAACTTTTTATTTGCTCTAATGTAATATTCTCATCTTAAATGTGTTTTTATAAGTTAAAAGATAAGATTCATAATTATCAGAAATGGAAACATCTGTGTGTGTTAATTCATCCATGTAATGCGTTTCACTTGGTGATGGATAAACTGAAATGAATTAACTATCTCATAATACTCTGATTTATTGAACATGAGTCAGGCTCATTGAGAATTCTTATGGTGCGAAATAATAATACAAATAAAGGCTGAGGTCAAATCAAACCTGGACAGAACTTTTTTTTATGGGTCTTTACATGAAGTCTGGATAAAAATCGTTGGCTGTATCAGAGACAGCAGGAAAATGAAATAAAAAATGTAAGTATAAATCAACAGCCGACCAGCAGTTCCCTGAACCTGGTCGGAGGGGCTCTATCTGAGGCCACTAAAGAGATCTTCCTGGACTGGACTGTAAAGGAAGGTTAGTCTCCAAAGAGGAACTGAATGCATGAGGCATGAAAAGTCATTTCCTTCCAAATACCTGTGTGGTTACACAATAAACACACACAGTTAGGCCAACCTGATCTGGTCCAACTAAATACAACCAGTTTAACGCTGCAACCAGGAGTGCTGCTCTGCAGGTCTGTTCACTCCAGCTTGCTAACTGTCACTACATTAATGCCAATACCCTCTGATTCTAGTCCGTTTTATCAACATTATTGATCCACTCTGTCCCTCTAAGGTCTTCTAATCTATCCATCTAAAAATCGTATCAGCAATCCCTCACATCTGAGCAGCCATCTGCTGAGGAAGACTGGGGTTCAAGGAGAGAGAAGCAGACATACACGCACTGATCTATGAATACTTTCTATGCTAGAAAAGGAACATTGAGAAATTAAACCTTCTCAGGTAGTTAAAGTTACAAAGTTGAACAGAAAACAACTAGTTGAGCCTAAACTTCTGCATTGCAACACTTCAAATGACAGGAAAGGACATCAGGTTTGGTTTAAGTTCTGCTTAATGACAAGTTCCCAACTAGGGTCATTAAAATGAAGCAAAAACAAATATCAACTAAGAAAAGGAATCTCCATGGAATAAAACCAGGCTCTTCATCTGACAGATGTTGGAAAGGTGAAGCTGTTTAAAGGTAGAGGCAGAAATCACCTGTCGGTTGTGAAGCTGTCTGTCCACATAAATCTGCCCCTCGGTGATGTAGCCGGTGAGGTCAGGAATAGGATGGGTGATGTCTGAAAGGCATAGAGGAGATCACTCTGAAAAAAACCCTGTAGAAACTAAAGCTCTGAGCTCAGCAGAAAGAGACGGTACCATCATTGGGCATGGTGAGGATGGGGATCTGGGTGATGGAGCCACTGCGGCCTTCCACCCTGCCGGCTCTTTCATAGATAGTGGCCAAGTCTGTGTACATGTAGCCAGGGAAACCTCGACGCCCCGGCACCTCCTCTCTGGCAGCAGACACCTGGGGAGGGAGGGCGCACGTCTAAAACCCTTTCTGTTTTCAATCAGAGTAAATGCTATAGAAGAACATGACGAACCTCTCGCAGAGCCTCTGCATAGGAGCTCATGTCGGTGAGGATAACGAGGACATGCTTCTCACACTGATAGGCCAGGTACTCTGCTGATGTCAGGGCTAAGCGAGGAGTAATGATTCGCTCAATGCTACACAAACCAAGAATTTAACATTGTTAAGAAACAGAATATTTCCATATTTGTAACACTAAGTGTGGAAAAAAAATAAACAGTTTATAGAGTCATTTAATCTCAATACACAGATGATAAAATATACTGTATTTTCCTGACTATAGAGCACACCTCACTATAAGCCGCACCCACAACGTTTTTTTTTTTAAAGCTGGAAATGTACATATATAGGCTACACCTGGGTATAAGCCACAGCACTGCAGGAGTTGTACACAGTCTCTTCATTGGTTCCACAGCTTTAAAGCAGCAAATAAATATCAAAATGTGTGAATTCAGCACATTTATTCTCTGTCGAGCCTGCTGCTAGCATATGTTTTTGCTACATGAAAATTAGCGCTTTTCTTCTTTGATTTCCAACTTTGACTTCCACTCCCTGGCTGTTGAACAAAAAAGTAGGGGCTTATAGTCTGGAAAATACGGTAAACCAGATCCAGGTTAAAGTAGTCTGGCTCCAAAGCTTGATTTAAATCATGGATGGGGGTAGATTGAACTGTTGATTAAAATAAGTAAAATCACAAAAACTTCTAAATCAAAGTCTATTTCCAGACATACGTGGGGTCATTGGCCAGGTTGAGGAACAGGCAAACATTGTCCATGGATCCATTTTCTTCAAAATCAGACTTAAAGAACCTGGCTGTCTCCATGTTGACCTGAGGAGAGGAAAAATTAGCCAATTAAGAGTAATGTTAAGAGCTGAAACAAAGAAATTTAGACTCTTTTTACATTTTTCAAGTTTTATCGAAGCATTACCCCAACCGTGCTTTCGTGGTTTTGCTTTTTTTCCCCGAGATCCCGCCCTCTGCTTTTACATCGGCTGTGCCCTAAGACTCAGTCCCAGGGCCTCTTCTCTTCACCATTAATCTCCTTTCACTTGGCAATTTTGGCAGATGACACCCAGCTCTCCTTTAGCAACAAACTAATAACCCTGCACTAACTTCTACTCCATCTGCTTATCTGAAACAACATCTTGGTTCGTGTCAAACCCTTTATCGTTATCAACCTTGTCTTCATATTCTTTCTCCTTTTATTTATATATTCCACACAAAGCTATGAGCTTCATATGGTTTTAAGTTCAGCAGCAGACTATTTCCACCACATCACTCCTGTCCTACAGCAGCTGCACTGGCTTCCAGTTTAATTTTGAAAATGGGATTCAATATTTCTGAACACACTCTAAGCTGTTCACATTTTTGCCCACTGACTTCCCTCCATTTTCCTCCTCCTCCATCCACCACAGCATACCTTCCAGCGGCCTCAGCACCATAGGGAGAAGAGCATTCAAGAAATCCTACTCAATAAATTCAATTGTGGTTTTATGTTGTCTTCTATTTTACAGTGTCCTTGAGTTACCTGAAAGGGACTTTTTAATCTATATATTATTTAAAAAAATTAAAAGGTAGTGGGCTCTACCTTCCTCCTGGGGTGTTTTTGTGAATGACCCTGGTATATGTGGCTCTAGTGTAATGGCCAGTACCTGGAATGTCCAACCATATATCACTGTCAACCATACGTATATCAAACTGTCAACACTTTCACCTACATGAGAGGCTTAGCAGTTAACAGCAGGATTACTAAGGCCAACCCTGCCTCCAGGAAACTCTGCAAGAGGGTCTTGGAGTGAAGAGGCCTCACCACAGGTCCATTACACCATAATGCTTACCACCCTCCTCTATGCCCATGGACCTGGACTGTCTACAAGCAGGCATAACCAAACAATTCATCCAAGTCAACCTGAACCGTCTTCCCAGCCGTTTCAGCATCAGATGGCAGGAAAAAATCCCAGACAGAAGTCCTGGAACAAACTGGTATTCCTAGTATCTATGTACCGCCAGAAAAAGTTTGGGTCAGAAGGGCAGGTCATGTTGTTAAGAATACAGACAACCGACTGCCAACACAACTGATGTGCTGTTAAATGTCGGAGGGCTGAAGAAGAAATTCATGGACTGCCTCAAATTCTTCCACAAAGACCAGGACTTAAACTTCGGTGCATGGGTGTTTTCTTCCTGGACGTTAAACTTAGCGAAGCAGAGAGTAGACGGACTGCAGGGGCACAGAGAGGACATGCCACTTGCAAGGCCTGAATAACCTCCAGAGGAACGACCACCCAAACACTTCCAGTCCCTTTATGCTGTCAGCTGCCACTGTAGTAAGACAGTTACAGTGTCTGTAAGCAAAGTAACGGCTCAGCTGCTTCCATGCACACATACAGTACATGAGAAACCTGTCTGTTAGAGGACCATGTCAGCACAATGATATGTTTTTGTTTTTTTACAGTGATGAGTATGTCTGCTTGTTAAAGTGTGCATATCGAAGTTTATCATTTATACTATTAACCAAGGAACAGCTAATAATTACCCCCTCAAAGTAAAACCAGATCACATCGTGAACCACTTCTGTCTCTATATGGGCGCTCCTCTACTTTCAGCTCCCTCTGATTGAACAGAAAACTTGGACACCACTGTTTCAGAGATTTGCTAACATTTCACAAAAGTGAAAAACTAAACTTAGATATTATTTGTAGTTTACAACCGTTTTTAAGGCGGGAGTTGTTGCCATGTGGCCAATTTGTTCACTAGGATGAGTTCTCCGTGCGGAGTTGTAGTTTCTTCGTGGTAACAAATCCAACCTTAAGCCTCTATTCTATAGTGAAGGTGTGAGGAGAATCGAAACTTTCCCGATTTCTCTTTGGTGTGTTTTTAAATAAAAAAAATACCAGTCCTTATTTTTGGGGACATTTTTCTGTCTAGGTTCTTTACAATTGATGTAGGATTTGTAGCAATGGTTTTACGGGTCAGTACATCAGGTGGTCTCTGAAAGTTACATGGTTCTGTAAAATGACTCTGAAAATTGTAGAAAAATGATTTGATATCATAAGAAAAATATTTCTACTTTGGAATATCTCTGTACTTTTAAATGCATGTACTTTTGAATACCTAAGTATTTTCAACAGCGAGTGCTTCAGTTTTCGACTTGAGTAGATGTTTGACTAAACAACTTTTACTTGTAAGATTTGACCAAGCATCAATACTTTTACTAAGTACTATAGTAGAGGACTTTGTCCACCACTGCATGCAGATGAGAACTTGCGCTCCCGCTAGCAGGAAGGGAGAACACATCAATCCACCCCCCCCATAACACGAGATCCTGGATTATATCCCCTCTAATGCCCCAGGCCCTGAAAACATACCTGGGCGGGTGTTCAGGGAACGAGCAGCACAGCCAACTTAATATGGAGACACATAGATGATGCAAATAAGGATCTCACCCCCATAGCTGCAAAAACAATAGCGAAGTTGTCCTCACTGTAGTCCATCACGTCCTTGGACTTTTTCACCAAACCAGCCTGGCGGCAGATCTGAGCTGCGATCTAATGAGGAGAAGGAAAAAATGTAAAAAATCAAAACCGCTTAAAAAATTTTCCTTCTAACTCAGAGATAAAATTTTAAAATGAAATTTTAAAAGTGAAATTAACAGAATTAAAATGACATTGCATTTATTCTTTAATATACAGGAAACGTTTATATTTTTAATCAACCAGTAATTAGACAGAAGCTGCTGACATCTTTTTAGGAAACCACATAGAAACACAGGCTAGTTATGTGTTAATGCTTCTGCTGGAGGTCAGGCTAACTGGTACCAGAACATACGAGGGGGTCAGTCCAGTCCAGGACTTCTGCAGAAGCTCTGAGTCCTGTTCAGAAGTCATTTTAAGACTCTGTGGATCTCATTCTGGGCCCTCAGTGGGTGAGTCCACTTAGTGTGTTACTAAAACCACATTACCTATTGTTGTGTTTTATGAAGCGTGATTGTAT
The DNA here is from genome assembly GCA_034780135.1 of Jordanella pulchra. Taxonomy (NCBI): domain Eukaryota; kingdom Metazoa; phylum Chordata; class Actinopteri; order Cyprinodontiformes; family Cyprinodontidae; genus Jordanella; species Jordanella pulchra. The sequence goes on along the minus strand of JAUZNJ010104357.1, from coordinate 9,234 downwards.
TTTATAATTACAAACTTTTTTTCTGTTTTTTTGCTTTTAGCTGCTGGAGATTTTTACTATTTATTTATTCATGTAGAAAGACAACATATGGTGTGAAGCGTTTTCAGTTGTACACCAAACGCTTCCTTACGCCTTTCTGTACAAAGTTTTCTCATGTTGCTCCAGTTTAACGAATCACTGATGAAAAACAGTTATAAATGACAGTCCTATTCCAGACAAGGAAAACAGTCATTTCAAATAAAGCCCTGTTTGAACAAGAGCTGCTTCAAAGCCCGGTACTACAGCGTTAGACTGGATCATAAAAGTTAGAAAGGGGAACATTCATAAATTATGCCTTGATAAATTTTATAAAATACATCAAACCTCCGTGAAGTTTTTTGGTTTAGTTCCTAAAGTGCTTTGAATGTGGGGGACCAGTTCTGTCTGAGGCCACCTCCTCTGGTTTTTCCAGATTAACAAAGATGGCTTCTTTGACCCCCTCTCAAACAACCTGTCTTCCTTGGCTAGAATACAGACGTTGTTGTCCTCCAACCAGTGTCCTTTAGCCTCCAGGTGTAGGTGAACAGCTGAGTCCTGTGGAGTTAGCCCTCCTGTGTTGAGCCATGCGCCTGTGCAGAGGTTGCTTGGTCTCTCCAATGTACAGGTTTGTGCTTTCTTCACTCCAATGAACAGCATAAACCACATTGTCAGTCTTGTTGCTGGCTCCATGGGCCTCCAGTAGCAACAGTAGGATGTGCGTGTGTGTGTGTGTACCTCGTTGTGAGGCAGCCCTGCAGCAGAGAAGATGGGGATCTTCTGCCCTCTAGCGATGCTGTTCATGCCATCAATTGCAGAAATGCCGGTCTGGATCATCTCCTCAGGATAGATGCGGCACTGAGGGTTTATGGGCTGGCCTGTGAAACAACAAACACACTGAGGAACACCGAGGGAAACGCTGAAGACGGCATTTCAGGTGAACCATCTTCACTCTGTTTGGTAAATTTTACAATGGATATATTTTCACAAAAACAGCAAAGACGCACCCATGATGTCCAAGAAGTCCTCGGCCAGCACTGCTGGGCCTCTGTCGATGGGTTTACCAGAACCGTTAAAAACTCGCCCTGAAAGTAAAGAATCATTAATAATCTCTGAGTAAATATGGATGGATGTGAAGCAAAGACACGAACCCAACATGTCCTCAGAAACAGGTGTCCTTAAGATGTCTCCAGTAAATTCACAGCTGGTCTTCTTTGCATCGATGCCTGATGTTCCCTCAAACACCTGCAGAAAAAACATGAACCCGAACAGAATCATCAACTCATCACCTCCTTTATTTCTTTCCTTTTGGAGAGAACAGATTTCATAGCTGCCACAGAAAAAAGGCGTTTTATGTTTTATTTATTTTATGATTACTTAGACTACAAAATCTGTGTCATGTTACTGACATCTGTTGGTGTATTTAAGTATTGCACTCAACGGAGGGCGTGATTAATTAACAGACTTGCTGAAGATAAAGACAGACGTTCAGTAGACAAAGTCAGACAGGCGGACAAATGGTCTAAAACTACCCCTAAATGTTTGGTCAGAAGGCGTAGATGATATGTTTGTGCATTTTATTCTTTAACTTTTATTTTTGTCGTAAATCTTATTTAGCAAACACACGTGTTTATAATGTTCATTCATTACAGTTTTGAATGCGGTTGAATTTTCTGTGTGACCAAGAAAATAAAAGCTGGTTAAGCATCAGTTGGAGCTCAGCGTTATTTTGAACCAGACAAAGAACCTTTGTTAGCAGTTACAGGTTTCCTTCAACAACCTTCGTTTTGTTTTTTTTTATTCATATTAAACACACTCTGAACTTGGGTCAGAGTGTCCACTTTATGTCTCATTCTACATTCGTTACCGGCAGTTTTAAAAAGGACAAACATTACATTTTCACAGGGTCTGCTGCTTCAGGGTCTTTAAGTGCTTTTGTCAGATGGTTCACTAAAATATAATTGCAAGTATTTCACAACTATCAAAACCTTTAATGGACAGTTACACCGAGTTCATGCAACAAGCCAATATTATCAGTGTTGGCCTTTCTTTTTCAAGACCTCTGCAATTCTTTCTGTCAATCAACGTCTGGACCAAATCCTGACTGATGGTCCATACTTGCATGATCAATGCTTGGA
>JAUZNJ010104346.1:9908-20804 GCA_034780135.1 Jordanella pulchra | reverse complement strand
AAGTAACATTATCAGTTAGCATACAAGAAATCTAGCTGTTTCATAAAGGCCTTCAATGTTTGTTAGAGAATATTCGAGAACAAACAGTACATAACACAGCAGATAAGTCAGGGTGAAAGTTGTGGTGAAGTTAGGTTACAAAACAATATCTTAAGCTTAAAACATATAAAGATGTTTTTCATTTTCTAGACTGTAGAAATGGTCATGGTGCCTTTTATGGCTCCTGTATTTAAATAATACTAAATTGGTTTCTTATGATATACACAGGCACAGAAACTCTAAATGATCTTCTAGATCAGGGTCTGAAACCTGCAACTCAAGAGCCTTGTGGCTCTATGGATCGATTCAGATGTTAAACTACTGCCCAAATTGTTTTTGCTTCATTCTTTTGCTTTGTGCCCCCATAAAAAAACAACACCCAAAAACACTAGCCCCACTGAAAAGTTTCTATGGATGAAACTGCAATTTCCACAAATGCAATTTGCTATTGTGGCTGTTTTTAATGCAGGCTGTGGTTTAGTTGCTTTGTTTTTTTCCAGACTTAGAACTAAATCTCTTAAAGACGCAAAAAATTATCGGATAATAGCTTTAATATGTTTTTTGTGTGTGTTAGTGTGAGTAAAACAATTATTAATAATTTCATATAGGCCTACAGCTAATCTTAAATGTGTATATAGTTGTAGCTTTGGAATTTTGGTTTGGTGTTTTCTTCTTGTTGTGATTTTTTTTTCTCTTGTCAAAGGAATGTTAGTATGTGAGGGACAAATGATAACTTTAGGTCCATGGTAACTATGAAAAACATCAGCTTGTCTTGCTGACTTCCGGAGACATTTGATTCGTTGCGTATGACATCAGCTGTAGAGTGAGTGTGCAAAAAAAAAAATCCCGGCGCCCTCTTCTCCCCGGTTACTGAGCATGACACAATGTCTGCCGGTATAAAGAGCTAGAGCCACTCCTATCAGCGCTCCATTCGCATGTCTGGAGACCAGTCCGGCACTTTTCGGGGAGGAAACGAAGACAAACAAAGGGGGAGGGGGCAGGCTGCTGGTAAGATCCATAGGATAAACGCAGAGAAGTATAGAAAATAGACAGGAGATGATGGCCACGCTGGTCGAACCTGCAGAAATGGAGAGTTTGGGAGCTCAGAGCAACACTGCTGGAGCTTCCCCGACGTCCTCCAGCCCATCACAGCATTTCAACGACAGCAAATTCTACCTGCTGGTGATTATCGGGGAGATCATATCAGAGGATCACCTCAAATGTGCCATTGCGGACATAGAGAAAGGTGAGGTGGAGCTCATGACATTTTTTCACCTGTTCGATTTTCAGCACTCTACGTACGTGGCGCAAATTACGCATCGATGCTCAACAGTTCTAAAATACTCTCGCCCATCTCTATCGGTCGTTCTTTAAAAATAAATTATTTTTATATTATATGTTCGCCCCACTTCTTATGATCTGAGCAGTTTGTTTCTTTTGTACCGGCCTGGTTGTTTTCATCAACACAGGCAGAAAGCTGACAGTAATGATTCAGCACCATATCTGGACATTGCGTCATTTACGCAGCGCATCCCGTATCTATAAATCCAGTACTGCGATCATATGCCCTTTTTCAGGCTTTATTCAGGTGCGTCGACCTTTTGTTCAACACTCCACTGTTGGGGCAGACAGCAGAGCTGTAGGGGGGGTTGTGGCTTTCTGTTTGGATTCTTCGCTTTGTGTCCATAGACTGCAATGATTTCCATTTAAAACAACCAGACCTTCCCGTCCATCATGCGGGATCATGTTTCCATCATCATCTTCCTCATCCCGCATCCAGCTCTCTCATCCCTACACCGGCTTGTGGGCGTGGCCCAAACCGCACTGCGGTGCCTACGGAAAGCGATGAGGACCCAACCTTAGGCCGAGCGGGGCGGGGTGTTTGATTATTATTATTATACAGTTGCTTCCGAGGCCTGCTTCTCAGACTAGAGTTCCTGTGTTGTGTTAGAGAGGAGTGGGAGGAAGAGAATATGGCGCAGTGACGTGTGGGAGGAAGATCAAGCTCTTCTAACATAAAAGAGAGTTTCTTAAAAGGACATACGAATTAGATTTTCCATAAGGAGTGTAAATTAAATTTACTACGCTGTAGTGGAAGCCGGAAAATTAATATTTTTAGCAAACTTGATTGTAAATCTTGACATTGTAAGCTTATTCTTGGTCTTTTAGGGTTAAAGTCAAACTTTGTTCTGTTTAATATAAAGGATCATTTCAGATCAATCTAAACATTACTTATAAATCTGCCAACACATTGATCAAATATTCTAGTTTGTAAGTTAATTGTCTAACTTTCTTTAGATCTAACTGAATGTCGTGGTTACACCCACTGCTTGTTTATTTTATATTGATTGTATTATGAATCAATATATCAAGATAATGAAAGTTAGCAATCCTCATACTTGTGTAAAAATCTGTGTAAGGGGGTCATTTAAGTGGATATTCTAGTTTTAGGTTTTCGACAGAATTAATTCTTTATTAAAAGTTGCTTAAAAGTGGATCATTTTAACCTTGAGGGAGTTTTTACTATTAAAAAGAGTGTCTTAGCTGTGGATATCAGGGATAGGGATTGTGTGCAACTAGAATGTCTTTTAAAAGTTTATTAGCATTTTAGTAATATCAGTTACACACCAACTATTTTTAATTGTTTGATTTTTTTATACGTAGGAGGATAAACTTTCATTCCTCAGACAAATCCACCTTTTGATTTTCTAAAAGTTGTTTATTTTAATCATTTCCATAACATGGCAATCAAACTGAATCATCATCAATACAAATTTATACACTGTAAACTATGCAAAAATTAGGAAAAAGAACTTTCAAATAACAAACATTTGTCAAATAAAGGATCATTACATTGTATGGGTTGTCCTTCATCTTAAAAGTTAAAAACGAGCAGATTAAATAGCAAAATTGTTTTTTTAACTTGTGTGTTTTAGGGTAAGAAGCCAAATTTGCTATTAGCCATTTAAGAAATAGCTTTTGTTGAACTTGCAAAAGTTAGATTTAAACTTTAAACTTTCTTGGCAACAAATGTAATTACATATCCTAACTTTAACTTGATTCTTTTTTTCCATAAAAACATACCAATTTCTGCCTGGCACCTACAACCAAAGTCCTTATTAAATTCAAATTCATTCACATGTTGTGCATTTTTTAAATAGGATCAACTAGTTAATTCTTCTAGATTTACCACTGACTTTGTAAACTAATATACTTGAATAAAAAAATCCATTACCATGTAAAATTCTCTTTTATATTTTAGAAGAGGTGATACTATGAGTCGGCATAACGAAGGCCATCGTTGCCTCTTGCCCAGGGCAAAGCACAAAAAGCACTATAGATATTTCCTATTATGGATCCCTTTGCTCATGCCAAATCTGCAGCAAGTCTAGACACGTTGACTCCAAGTTTTCCAATGAACCGGAAGCTGAAGATGAACAGCAGTGTGTGTGTGTGTGTTCGTGTGGAGAGGCTTTCAAGTGCTGTACATGCAGTCTTATCTAAATGACTGTTATGCAAAAGAACCTCTGCTGTACAGTATGTGTTTGTTGCAGGAATCCGATCATGGGACACCAACCTCATTGACTGCAACCTAGACCAGGAGCTCAAGCTGTTTGTCTCCAGACACTCGGCCCGTTTTTCTGCTGATGTCAAAGGTAAAGTGAAAGTATAAGGGGGGATGCACTGATAATTTCACACATGCTGATTTCCTGCACATATGGGAGACGGGTTAAAAAGAAAAAAGGCAGCGATCCTATCATTCTCTATTGTGAAGGGAGCTGCTGGCTCTGTTGGCAGCATTTTACTGGCATGGTTTGGGTCCATTTGTCCTACTGGACGACTTGAAATCTGAAGCTGAGGAGAAAGATTTTGATTTTTTTTTTAAATAAGCAGGGTGTGGTCTCTTTAAGGACAGTCCTTGCAGCAAGATGTGATTGTTTGGATACTTGATTTTCAGAAAAAAATGGTTGAACAAAGAAATATCCCAGTATTTTATATAATTGAATGTGAAATGTGCAAAATGTAAAAGATTTTACAGAATAAAAAAATATCAATTGCATTGCAGCCATTGTTATTCTATACAGGTTTGGTAGCGTTTCTAAAAACCTCAGATGAGTGAGAGAATATTATGCACCAATAGGAGTTTCATCCTTTTTTTAAAAAAGAAGAAGAAGAGATTGATGAGCCACGCCCATCACTGACTGATGCTGCATTGAAAAGCTGTTCAGGTAGATACAAAGCAAAGTGCAGCTGTAATGCTTCTCTTTAATTTAAACCGCCTCCTCAGTAAATCACATCTCATCATTTACTTCCCATCTATTTCTGTATTCATCCACACAAGCACAGAGCTTTCTGACCACAATAACTTGGGAAAATATCTGTTCCAGGATACGCAAACGTATTAAGGGACATTTAGTTTTTCTGGCTTCATGAATGGCTTAGAAAACAAAATAATAGAACCACTGATCGATGTTGTTGGCTTGTATTTTATATCTAACTGAGATCTGTTTGAAAAAGGGTGTGGTCCAGAGATGCTTTGTCTGAATGCAGAGATTTAAGGAAAAAATTAAAGATCAAAATATGGCCTTGGAGAGCATTACTGTTATAATAATATATGTTAATAAAGATTCAGTAACAGCATAATCCATGTAGTTTCTGTATAACTGGAGCTAAAAAACCCTCAGCGCATTAAACAGATATTATCCGTGGTCAGATATATTTCTTAATTTTTTGTGAGGTGTTTTTTTTTTTACATTTCTAGTCTTTCCAAAGTAAAAACTGAATCTGAAATTTAAAGACAAATCTCCATTGTACCCATTGTCTCTGAGTAACATTGCTTTGACTCTGAGCTGCAGTTAAACCCCCTGTCTGGCTCTGTCCCACACTGGAAATGACCAGCAGGATTTCACACTTGTTTGGGTGCATATTAGATTCATCCAGGCAACAAATGCATCAGATGAAAGGTTAGGATGCATTTTTTTCTTAAAATAAGGTTATATTAAATCCAGGAATCAATCTAAAACTAAATTCAGTGGTGCTTTAGTGTTCCCTCCCCATCCTCCATTCCTCACTCTTCAGTTTTCCTCCAATGTGCTGTTGCCTGGATGCACAAGTTGATTTGGGAGTAATTAGCAGCGTGGGATCCCCAGTGGCGAGTGTCTGTCCATGAACATGAAGGAGGGTGGGGAATAGGGAGGGTGAGGGGACAGGGGAGAGTAGGAGGTTGTAAAAGAAAAAGGAGAGGCATGAAAGGGAGCAGGGGGAGGGGATAGAAATAGGATAAAATGCCAAAGATTAGCAGAAATGATGAAGACTAAAAGAGATTAAGATCTGAAAAAAGAAACCAAGACTTTAAAATTCATCTCTGTCTAACAGTACAAGTCGGATTAATATATTTTTTGGTATCGGTCTGGGCTTCGGTTTCTTGGAAATTCTGCCCAATTTTTTTTCTCAAACTGAACTTTAACTCAAATCTGTAATATATAAAAAAAACAGTTTTTTGCTCTGTCTACATCTCCAATTTTTTTTTCAGCATATTCGTTTTTTTTTAATCGCACAAAAAAAAAAAAGATTTAAAAACTGCTCCATCTTCTAAAATGAAAAGGGAGACTTTGCCATTTGTATTTATTATGATAACATGTAACCATATTCTATTTGGTTCAAAATGGTACAATAGTTGTAGTTTTTTCTGTTCCATTTAACTGTTACCAGAACACAGAGAATAAATATGTATGTATTAACCGCACCCCCTAAAAATCTTTTCAGCCCTGGTAAGGATGTGTTCAAATCCATACTGCTGTTACACAATTTAAATTGAAATACCTTTAATTCAAATAAATATATCCAGTAGAGTGTGTTGAAATAAATAATTGTATAAAATCAGTGGTGGTGTAATTATTGGTATCCTTGGTGTAAATACTTTGAGAAAGTCCTTTTGGTCACATAACTGATTCTTATCCCATAGTTTGTTAACTATTCGGAACTGAGCAGAGAAAGAAGCCACTGCTAGCTGGATTTACTGATTTACTGATGATGTCAGGGCTGATGTAAGGTGCTGCATGTCCTTGAAGGGCGAGGCGGGAGGGCGGCGGATGCTGGGAGAGCCGGAGCTGGACTGAAAGCCGGATGAGGGGCTGGAGTGTAGGCCTGAGAGTGGAGGGGCCCGGAAAGGCTGACTCGAAAGTACGGACAGCGGGCGGCCGACCCCGGCGTCGCTTGGATGGAGTGGAGGGGAAGGATTTCCGGGATTTCATTTGGGAAACGGAAAGCGGGGGAGATTGGAACTGGGGAGAAGGCTATGAGTGTAAAGCAAGAGGGCAGTGAGAGAAGCCAGTTGTGAAGGCTCCAAACCTGAGCGGGAAAGGTGCCCCGGGAAGCCAGGGCGGCCGAGGGGGACAGAGGAGGGGGGCCGGGCGGCCAGCCGAGCTCTCCTGCTCGACGGGCCAGGCGGAAAATGAACTGCAGCTAAAGAGGTTGGAAGAGAGAGTGGATCGTCTGAGTCGAGATCCGACATGTTCAATAGCGAATAGCTGACTATCGAGCACAGCAGATGAGCAGGAAGATCTGCAGTGTCTTTTGCTTTATGAATGGACCCAAAGAACAACGACTGGCTTGTCAGATCAGAAGCTGGATCAGCTGTGTTCCGTCTCCCAGCTTGAATTTTCGCCTGGGCTCCATTTGTGGTCAAAATTCAAAATCTCCAAACTCGGAGTAGGAAATTTGAGTGCGCTCAAAAATTAGAATTACAAGCTGTAAAGTTCAAGATAGCATACCTAAATACTGGATTCAAGATGGCTACCATTTGCATCAACAGTAGTAAAACTTAACTGCTTATAGCTTTCTTTACAAAATAGCATGAAAAACAATGTTATTGTCATTAGTATTTTTTTAAGAGTTGGCTTAGTGGCATCTGTGTTTTATCTTTATCACCTTAGAGATTATGCCACTCTTAGTTTGTATTTTTGAGTTCCAATGTTGGTGGATTGCAGCATTTTTCCAAACACATGTTGTGTATAAAGTTGAGTCTTAACTCACCAGAGCACACAGTTAAGGAAGATTTTAGCAAACTTCCTGTCTGATGAAAGGACTCAAAGCCTTTTTTCCTGGTGTGCTTCCAAAATAGTTCGTTTGCCATAAAGAAAGTATGTAATTTTTGTTATGGAGACTTAGTGTCTGCAACACACAAGTTTAAGTGAACCGTTAACGGTGCCAATAAGGAAAACAACCAGTGATATTGTAAAAAAAAAAACAACTCTTTTTTCATCTGAGTAGATTTATTTAAAATAAAGATTAGATTAAAACAAATCAATGATATACTATGTGACTGCAACAAAATAAGTACATTTTATGAATTTTGGCTGCCATTGTGTATGGGGGAAGCTATATAATCCATAAAAATAGGGATGTAAAAAATGTACAATTACTTTAAAATAAATTAGCCTCATCCATTCTAACCTTTTAGAGAAGCAGCTTCTCGTTAATCTCCACACCAAAAAAAGTAGGTTTACCCCAAAATACCAACCAAATATCTAGTAGAAAACACTGAATCTCTTGCTTGTAGCCCCTTGGAGGAAAACAATCCATGCTCAGGAGGAACAAAAACAGTCAAATATCTTAATATACTCCTATTTTAAAATGATCCTAAATCAGATCAGATCTTACACAGGATGGAGAATCCACAACAATGTTAGCACGAAGCCTTTACACTTCACAGGAGCTTCTCAGTCTATTCTTGCGGGATATTAGATGCCTTAGCTATAGATTTCCCAGAGCTTTGCTTTAAGTGAAGCAAATAATGAAGCCTCAGAATCGTCTCTGAACCTCAACTCTATTAAGGAGGCCTGCCGCTGGGATCTTTTGAACAAAGCAGTTTTGGTGGTAATGTAATATATTAATATAGATTATATATATATAGATAGGCCTCCAGAAAGTGGTGCAGGGAATTGATTGATCAGTAAGTCAGGACACTTTAAAACAACCAGCATTGCCATTTGCTCTATGAACTGGATGGGTTAGATGTGCTCGTTCTCTTTTCATCTATCGTAACCTAATGTTAGGAAAGCATGAAGAAGCAGGTATTAAATTATTCCTGCTCCTGGTTTATTTTAGGTGTGGTGCCATTCTGATCGATGGTACCATCCGGTTCAGTCTGGAGCAGGAACACTGTGCCAGTTTTGCATTTTCTATTCAGCTGGAAGGAGGCTGCTCAGTGATGCATGTCACATTACCTTAACTGCAACTTAAATAGAGCCTCTTCAGGTGTTTTTATACTGATAAAAGTAATGCAGGAATGAAAAAAGCATCATTGCAGGATCTGTCATTTTTGATTAGGTGGCTGCTGTGTTATTCTTTATAGGCTTCTGTGTTTTATGTTTGATGTCAATTGGTGGTCCGGAACTAACAATGAGAGCCAGCGAGAAATGTATATATGTGCCTTTGGTATAGAAGTATGACATTGTGGTCACATAAACGGCCTACAAACCTCCAATCAAAAATACCTTACATTTTCACTGATAACAGTAAATTACAGCTAGAAAAAAAGATCCCTACATATATTGTCTAAAAATGCATTTTATATTTTTCCTTTCAGATATTAATCCATTTCCTGTTTGTGATCAGTTTAAATGACAAAAATAAATGTTAAAAATAACAGGATTTCGGGCGTGCAGGTGGTGCAGTGGTTAGTGCACACGACCCATGTATGGAGGCCTTAGTCCTCGACGCGTGCGACCCAGGTTCGAATCCGGCTTGTGGTCCTTTCCCGCATGTCTCTCCCCCTCTCTCATACCCCCTTTCCTGTCAGCCTACTGTCAGAAAAACGGGCCACTAGTGCCGCAAAAAGCTCAAAAAAAAAAAAGAAATAAAAATAACAGGATTTCTTCATTGAATATTATTAAAATAAGTATTATCCATTGGTTTGTATCTAGATGCTTTGCAGGAATTTTTTAAACAGGGAGTTCAAATTGAAAAAGAGCGACCGACTGATTCAATGAAAGCTGATGTGTTCATTAGGAACTGTTTCCACCCCCACTGATCCAATGATCAGCACACAGAATCATTATCATAATCGATCACCAAGAACCGGAGATGATTGAGAGGCTTTCACTTAGTTCCATAGTTGTCCAGAGACACAGATCTGATTTGTAGAAGGAAAAGGTTCTAGACAATTCATACAGATGAAACTACATCTATGTTAAATATTAAATTATTGAAACCCACCAAAGTGTCCAAATAGTCTTTTTGCCATGACACTCATATATGTTTTCTTTCTTTGAAAAAATATCTTGTTAGTTTCTCTATAATTTCTAATTAAAATATTTGATTCTTCGTTTTCATTTTTTTAAAGGTTATTAAATATTCAGTTTTCTAATACGTTTTTTATTTTCTGATATTTACTTGTTTTTTCTATATCAGATCCATTCATACTTGGTCCATAAATACACCTATCTTTAGTTAAAAACTTGATGTCAAGTTTAAGTATATTTTGTTTAAATTATATTTATGAAATATGTTTAAGACTACATCATGAAATAAATCCTTAAACGGTGCAGTAGAAACACAAAGGAAAACATTTCAAAGGCATTTCAAAATAGAAGTTACAAAACTAAAAACAATTAGGAAAAACACCGAGAGAAAAATTAAATGATATTCAAATCGTGATCTATTAAAGAACATATAATTTTATGTGCTCTGTTTTTACATGTAATGTAATAATAGCATTTTTTATACAGTTTCAACATAGAAATCCTTTACTTTCTGTTTTTAAATTGTAATAATAAACTGTGCGTACCAAATGAATTTTTAAAAAATTTAATTCAGAGATACATTTAAGCCTAAATATTCGATGAAATTGAATCCCTTTAAAATAAAGATGAGTAATTTCATTTATTCATATTTTTTTTAAAATACTACTGAACATTTTAAGAATATATTTTTAAAGTGTAATATAAGTGTACCTTAGATTCTTTCTATGGATAAGCTGCTTTAATTTCAAGTGCTGTTTTTGTGGGTAACTAAAGGACAAAACCACACAACAGACTAAAATAATTCAGCTTTTTCTAAAATCATAAACTTGGATTAAGGAATGTGTTTTCCGCCCTCCCCCGCCTGAGATCTCATCCATCTTGTTGATAAAGAGCTTTACGCTCCAGAGGCTGTTAACATTTACACAATCATATTGCTGTTGTCAGATCACCCACGGTTGATGAACCAAATGATAACTCTTTTTTTGAGTGCAGCTCCACATAAGAATAAGACAATTTAGGTTGCGTTTCCTATTTTTCATTATAATATAACTAAAGTGTAAAAAGCCCCCCAACAAATCAGCTTTGGCAGGATACAAGCAGTTTAACATTTCATTGTTTCCAAGCTTTCTTTATGGCTTCATCTACCTACAGTAACTTGTCTGAAATAGGACAAGTTAGATAGACAGGCATAGATTAAAATTCCCAAAATTAATTTTGCATCGGAAAATGTCCAGCCTACCACGGAGTGGAGTCATGAGAAAAAAAAATTACTATCCTTGTTTTATGTTAAATCTTGGTCTAAATGCATAATAAAAGTCTATATGTTCTTAAACGTATACAGACATTTATTAGTGAACAACATGCTAACCTGCCAGACGTGTAAAATCAAGAAATCATTTAAGTCTTAAGAGAAGCTAGTCAGAGAACATGAATTACTAACACAGTATGTAGCAATCCAATAAAATGAAAGGACATATCGAAAACAAAGTTACTCATGGATATCCACCTTGCACTACTATTTCTGACTCAATAGAACCACAGTGAACTACTATATACACATCAAGAAAATAGGGAGTGGTTGCAGTGACCCTTGTTTATGATTCAATGACAC
>JAUZNJ010104335.1:0-20805 GCA_034780135.1 Jordanella pulchra | reverse complement strand
AACGTTCTCATGGTGGCCTCAACAACGCCCGCAGTAAACACAAAGGGCGCGCCTCACATTTTGAGAGAAAAAAAAGACTTTTGTATGCGCCTTATGGTCGTGAAAATACGGTACATGGATTAGATGATAAAGTCATTGCAGAAACAAAATGGAAATAACTTGGTTTAAATTCTTTAGAAAGTGCTTTTATCTCTTATCCATCCATCTGGAGATAATGGTGCAAATTCCAAACATGGTGGTAGCAGATTCATTGTTGGAGAGATTTTCTACAGCAGTTTTAGTTTCTTTTATTTTAAGGGTTTTTTTTGTTCTTGTGGCCTTTATTCATCAGTAGCTTTCAGGGAGTGAAGAAAAGAGAGAAACAAGAAACGAGCAACAGATGATTCGGTAGCTGCTATTCAAAACTTAATCTGTTTTCAATAATTTTATTTAACTTGCCTCTTCAAAAACAGAGGTACTCAAGGCAACAGTAAACCATTTTCTCATTTTGGATCGATATATTGTCCTATGTGACAAAAATATAGGAACACTTCTGTTTTTAGGCATGATTGTGTCTTAAGAATGGCCTAGTCAAAGAAAATCAAAGTTTAGATCAGAGATAAACAGATACGAGTTTTAAAGCCAGATACCGATTATTTTGACATCGGTCTGACAGCTTGCAAAGATGTGCTGCCAGTATTTTTGAGCCGACTTTTTAAGCTCCTATTGCTCTTCCTTCCTGCATTTTTTTTAACCTGAAAAAAACATTTTAAAACATTATAAAAATGTAAACTGAAAATAAAGATTTGAAACTTATATGGAATGGGGGGGTAGAATGATAACTGACAGTTTAAGTGCTTGGACCAAAATAATCCCATCTTTTGCATGGAGAAACTGTGGGGAGAAAAAAGTCTGTAAAGCATTATATTAATGATTAGCGTTTCAAAATCTTTTTCAGTTTCGTTCTTTTCAGAATTTTTGCTTTTACAATTTTTCTGTTAAAATTTTACAATTTTTCTTTTTACACCAACACATGAACATATCAACTGATATCAGCAAAAAATATCGTCCGACCGCTGTACCGTTCTCTAGATGCTCTCCAATCTGTTTGAGCCTTTTTTTTAAAAATAAAATATCTCTCAATGTGCAAAGCTGGAGGAAACCTCAATCTAAACACCATCTGTGAGCAGTGTTTCTATAAAATGGTGAATCGGTTCAGAATTAGAATAACTTTTTAGATTCGTATGAGTAAAATATGTTGAAAACTATGTATTCTTCAGCTTGTAGTTCTCAATAATCTATTACTTTGAAAAACAAAAAAACCCAGTAAAATGCATCTAATTTTGTCTTTGTAACAAAACAAACATTTCAGAGTCAGGATAAGGCGTTTTTAATTGTATTTATGTATGAATAATTCCAGCTCTACTGCTAACAGTTTGAAAACCTTTTTTTTCTATTTTCAGCTTAGATCCAGACCAGAAGGAGCAGCTGATCGAAGTGATTGAGAAACTATTGAAAGATAAAAGCACGGTGAGTACTCACTGTGATGCTAAAGACAGACCACTGGAGGGCGCCGGAGTCTAGCGCTACTCTTATCCCTCCAGCCCACAGCTCATTCAGCAATGCCATGGTTTGTTAACACCCACTTAAACCCACACATCTTCAGATGCTCCTTGTTAAGTGTCCATTTGGAAGGAATTTTTGCACTGATGCTAGTGTCAGCTTAATTTTCTCTCAGGGCAACTCCTCTTTTTTCCTTTTTTCTTTCCCTTTTGCTAAAATGGACCTCAAATGAGCTGGATTCCAGGGTTGTGTGTTTAGGCCAATTGCAAAAACAATGCAGACAGCCCCATTAGAAGTCAGCAGGCAGCGCATTCATTGTGAGGAGGTCACAGCGTATCCTAAGGGTCTTTAAATGGCAATTTCAAATATGTAGATACTGGCTGGAGAGTACGCCATGGGTTGTGTTCATACACGCAGATTGTGCACAGTTTGTTGTTATTAGGTATTCATAGAATCCAACTATCATTATACAAACAAAACAAAGCGGTGTAGGCCAGCGGAGGGGGTGGGTGGGTGGGTGGAAAGCCCTGGTACCAGATGCGGAGCATATTTAGCCCCAGACGCTAACGAAGACAGATGACTTCTCTGTGCTGGAGCCTGAATTGTGAGGCAGGGGACAGAGGGAAAGGGCAGCATCATCACACAGACACACAAGCGCATCAGCCGGTGATGAATGGTGAAAACCCTAAACACAGTGCATACATAATGACTGTAAAGTAATGCATTTTTATGATGCTAGGAATGGTGCTATGCCAAGTTACCCGAGACTTAAAACTGTGCTTGACAATAAGCTCAACGTGTACCATGAAAGTTTAAAGATGGCAAACATTTTTTGATGCACTGGGATTTTATTTTGTATTGTCTAAAAACCTACTTATTAAGTTGTAATACTTTTAGCTCACTGACTGGAGGTTTATGGCTCTTTCTAGACATGATGAAAGCGTTCAGTTACTGACCTTGTTCTGCTTTAAATGCAAGAGTTCCAATAGTCGTACAGATTTTACCAATATTTGTTTGATTCATCTTTACAGTAGCACAGGAAGGTTGGGGCCCCTCTGCTGTAAAGTACGATGCGTTTACTGCTTAAAAAAAGATTGGATTTTTTTTATTTGCTCGACGATTGTCGGGGTTAAAGTCCAAATCTGTCTGTGGAAGTGAGTGATTACCTCGACTACTTAAAATCCTAGTTAGACTATTAGTTAATTTCTTTTGCTTAATCTTCTATTTTTATTTATTATTTTTTTTGTTTCATGAAGTCTCCTGGAAAACTTTAAAGAAACATCCTTGGTTGACTGTTCTCACAGCTCAGATTTATTCAACAAAATCTAGCAGCATTGCCACCTAGATGCCTGATAGTGATCTGATACCACAGCTGAGGGGAATTAACCGAATATCTTGGTAGGTGAGTAAAGGCATCATGTTTGACATAATATTTGTTAAAAAAAGGTGAGAAAAATTGATACAGATAAAAATCATCACTAGCTGCTGCGTAATGAATCGTAAAATTGAAGCCACTAGATCCCTGTAACTGTATCGCTGTGAATAATAAATATAAACATAGAAATAATTGGATCATAAAGCTGGATCGATATCCGGTGCAACTAATTAGTCGATATCGGAGCCGATATGCGATTATTGGATCGATATGATATGAAGTTGTATCATTTGCTTGAAGTGGAGAAATATTTTTTCATTCCTGTAAAGCAGCCAGTTGCCTTATGACGTTAAAACTGCTCTTCTACTTTATTGTAAGTCGAGGTGGTGACTTTTGTGCTTCTTTACTTGCTGCTTTAACTCTTGGCTTGTAAATAAAACTGGAATAATATGTATGGTGACAGACACCAATGGAAAATAATACATCCAATAGAAAAATCTGTTATTTCACTAAACTCTGATCCAGAACTGCACAGCATTCTGGGAGATGTAGGCATGGGATTGATCTGGCTTTTAACCTCTCATGGCCAAACTAAGCCAGGTTGGTGGTAGAGCTGAACTCTTTATAAAGGTGAACAGTTACAATCAAATCCGTTTTGTCTTTTTGGGCTACATCCCACAGCCTCAGTGATTCTTTGTCACAACTATGAAATAAAAAGATTTAAATAAACCTTGATTGATGATGTAACAACCATCAGGCTTTTGCTGACCGTTGTGTGTTTTTTTTTTTTTGTTTTTTTTAGGTCTGATCTGTTAGTTTTGATTCAGAAAGTTTCTAAATGTTCTTTCTAAAGACAATACCACATATTAAAACAAAAAACAACAATTAAATGTAAGCAATTTAAAGCATAAAGAAAGGAGAGAAAAAGGCGCGGATAGTTTCCTGCTAGAGACAGTTTTTAATTAGGAATTACAGGTTGCCTCCTATTTATTCAATAAGGAACGTTTTGTTTTTGTTGAATTTCCAGAGGAAAGCCTAAAATTTCAGTTTTTATCCAACTAATAAAGTTGACATTTAGAAGCAATCCATCTGCACCTTTTTTTGTTTGTTTAAACTGGTAAGAAAATTTTTGAAGTTGTTTATAGTCCTATAATATTGCATAAAATAAAAAAATTACCTGCAGGTAAGTGCAGAAATGATGGTGTTTTAGTAGTGCTGAAACCCGCGGTTCTTCTTGGGTCCTCCTGACACATGCTCTTGCTGCCGTTTAGCTAAATGCCTGTGGCACATGGCGGGCCGCTTGTAAGCAGGACGGTTTAAAGAGAAAATGGGAAGGCCTGATGACAGAGACAACATAGGAGTTTGTGCAGCTGTTTTACCGTGATGGATCTATTATCCAGCCATTACAAGATAAATGATCGATCTCTCCCATCCGTCCCCCCCACTTGCACCTTCTGCAAAATTGAAATGAGAACAGAAAGGAAGAGCAGGGGGCTGTGGGGGGTTGGTGGGTACTATGATTAGGGTCTAGGTGAGATGCCCATTAATTTAAGAGAAACCGAAGGGAGGAGGAACAGAGCAGGAGGAGAGGCCGACCCCTCGCCAGGCCATCAATCAAAAAGGCGCACGTTGTCTCTGACGTGATGACCCAGCACTCTCTGCCTCCCTGGCACCTTAATTAGAATTCATAGCAAAATAGATGCAAGGAAACGGTTTGGGCCCTTCATAATTTTATAGGAAATTTATTGTTATTAGAAGAACCATTTGCTTAGTGTGATTTTTCCATTACCAGCTTGTCACGCAGGGTAGATAATATGGCTGAGGGAGAGGAGGAGGCGTTGTGTGAATTCCATAGATTGGGGTGTCAGATTTGTTGATGGTGCATGGAGTTTACCTTGGGGTCGTATCTAATCGGGGAAGTTGGTAAAGAATGCACAATGCCTTGTAACGGAACGACATCTGTGTCGGAAATAGAGCTGGACTGTTACTGACGTGGAGAGGAGTGTCACAAATAAATGTTAGGAGGAGGTGAACCACGAAGGTCATGTTTGTTTAAGCATGTACCTGCAAGGGGATTATCAACATATCACAACGCTGAGTTTGACGAAATTTACTCATAGAAACTGTTCTACCTGTATTTATTGGAAATGAATACTAATATTTCCAGTGCTGATAAAAAAAAAAACTAAGTTATTAGGGGTTTAACAATATATGGATCCAGATCGATTGAATGATAAATGATCCAGATTCATCAGTGCAAAATGAAAAAATGAACACATAGCATCATCTTTAAGGTGCACCTTTATTTTGAAATGTGCAAGGCACAAGAGTATTTTGAACAGCTGGTCTGATAAAGAAATATCTGATTAGTAGAATGCTGTGTTTGATGTAAATGCTTGTATGAGCTTAGAAATAAAATAGCCAAATCTTATTTTTGTTAGTTTTTTTTTCTATCTCCCAGACTTGCGAATTGAATTCAAATCTTATCCTAGCAAACTGTGATATTGCAAATCAATACAAGATCACATTAAGATAAAGCTGGTGATTCAAAGCCCAATATTGATTATTTGCAATACAATGAATCTTTTTATTTTAACCCCAATGCAAGTATTTCGAATGGACACCTATCTAGTTAGCTGTTCTACAGAAACTGTTCTTTATGCATTGAGACGGGTTTAGCAATCTAATATTTGCAGGTATTGATGAGGCTAATTATTTGAATAATTTTATTAATTATTTGATTAATAAGGCTAACTTTAAGCTGTTTAATGAACCTGGCAGTTCTTGAGTCTTTATAATCCAGCTTTTGTTTCTTTAATATAATTAGTCTGTCTTAACCAAAGGAAGCTTGAGACAGATCCCACCTTTGTTGCAAAGTTTAAAGCAACAGGTGGGGAAGGGGCAGCCATGCATTATTATTCTCTCCAGGAAGCCCCAGAAGAAATGGTACTTTAGTAGTTATTCATTTTTAGATGTTTTAAAATCATAACTATCATGGATTGCCCGACCTAAGCTAACATAATGTTTAGAATAAAGAAGAAATGTCTTTTTTTTTTTTTTTTTCAGCCCATACTCGTATTTTGATTAACACTGGTCAGGCATTTGGTTTCATCTGTTTGTGAGACAAGCCTGTGCTTTCTTTTGATTTTTGAACGTGCCTATTATGTGTTATATTTTGCATATAAATGTTTTAACATAGATGGATTTT
This sequence comes from Jordanella pulchra, assembly GCA_034780135.1. NCBI lineage: Eukaryota > Metazoa > Chordata > Actinopteri > Cyprinodontiformes > Cyprinodontidae > Jordanella > Jordanella pulchra. The sequence continues at coordinate 14,680 of JAUZNJ010104335.1, read as the reverse complement.
TTTCTTTTTCAAGCTCACAGGATAACATTTAAATTGGTAGATGGCGAGGCTCATAGTTCAAAGAGGTAACTTGTTTTGCAGAGTCGGATGTTTCAGAACTTCAAACTTTGAAACAACGAAGTTGATTTATGGTTAAAAAAACTAGATCATGTCTCGTTTAATAAAGTGGTTGAAAGTACAACTTTTACGATAACTTATGTACAAGTACTTGAATTTTAGTGCTCACTGATACCGGGTAAAATATGAATACTAAGCAAAGACTTAGTTATATTCTTTGATATCCTAAGCAGATAAAGATCGACGTTTACCTTGAATCTGGCAGATTAGAGATGCCGGTTCTTTTATTTTTTTTTTTTCTTCTTCTTGTCAATTTTCCTAAACTTCCTAAACTTGGAATTTGATTGTGAGTTGTACAGAGGAGCAGAGCTGCTGCAGAGAGTTGGAATACTAAACTAACCTGCCTGCAAAAATCTGAGCTGCTTCTTTTAGCTGCATTCAACCCCACACCGCAGACATAGCTCCTCCATCAGTCTGGCTGGTTAAAGTCATTCTGTTGACGCTTCTCCGTGCTGCTGCATCATTTTCTGCCTCTTATAGCTTTTCTTCATGTTATGGTGCAATACCATTATTTACTGGCCTTGAGTATTTGTGTTCAAGCTAATACGAGCTGAAGTGAAACAGACACCAGTATCCAGTTCTTTAGTATTGGAGCAGATTTATGGATATAAGGACGAGTACATACAGGGTCTGAAATTAACTTTTTTGTAATCACTGGCCAAGTGAACCAGTAAATAAAATTATTTACCTGCCAAGCATATTTCTACTGGCCAGAAAAAAATAATCTTCTATATTTTTAAGCAACATGCTATTTCACTAATGTATTATATTGGATGCAAACAAAGTTAAAGGAACAAGTGATTATTTTCATTTAGAATTTCATTCAATTTCATTTAAAGAAGTGCAAATGCAAAATACTTATGTGATAAAGTGCCAATAAGTGCCAATAAATCCAAACAAAAGCTTCAAAAATGCTTTAATTTCATAACTAAATACAAGACTAAACATAATAACTAACATGAGATGAAGCGATGATATCAGAGTTCGGATATTGTGTTTAAGAAACGACATGTATATTGAAGAACTTGTAATGTGTTCAAATTAGTTTTTTAAATCAGTTGAAATGTGTTCAACTGATTCATAATACAAATAGAAGAAGGAGAAAAAAATGCTTTTTGGCAAAATAATGTTGTAATTCAAAAAAATAACCTTCAGTGAATTAATTTCCAACAGTCTTTGATTTAGTTATTAGCTAGCAGAGATGAGAGTACTCCTATAAAACAATCTTTGATCATATTTTTGCTATCAACTGTAATTTGGATATGAGCAACACATGAATGTTATATTATTCTTTAAACTCTTAGTGAAATAAAGCTTGTTTTAGCTTTATAAACAGCTGCTCCAAAACATGTTAGCATGGCGTACCATGTGGGTCAACCTAATACCTTGTCTTACACAACAGTAACACATGAAATGATCCAAAATTATTAATAACCCAAGTATCTGAATACTATTTCCCTTGACCTGCAAACCTTTCCTGATCTCTGTTTTCGGAAAAGGTGGAGTTGTATCCAGCATTTAGCAGCTTAACATAGCAGGCCCACAGCCAGGAAGCTCCGTAAATTTTAAGTACCCCACACCTTTGGTCTCTTTAGGCGTCTGAAAGTTTCTGAAACTCTGAGAAATTGCAACTTGTTTCTGAAGTTGGCCCCCAGGTCTACTTAGCCTTTGATCAGTCTGCAGATCCTGGTCCGTGGCATGTTGCTGTTCCATGAAAGTATTTCTACCCATATGTCCTTCAGGAGAATCTTACAGAAAGAGAAAGAAGAAAGCAGGAAGCCGTTGCGTTGTTCTCAAGGCATTGTGGGGACAGGATGGCATATCCTGTGGGAGTTTCTTGGAAAGTTTGAGGGAGGTGTGAAGCTGTTGGAGAGGAGAGTCAATAGCAGAGCCAATTTTATCTTCCTGAATCAAAGATCAAAGTTGATATCGGCATGAATATTGGTCCAAACATAATGTTTTATGACCCAACAGGTGAAAGCATATCATTGTTTGCCTACTGGACAGTTGATAAGTGTGTTCTGAATTGATTAATCATACCTCACTCTGATGTACACTTCTGTGTTTGTAAGTTACAGGAGAACAGCAATTGTGAAGTTTGATGCAGCTGGAATATGGTTTTCAGAGGTTGAGTTAAATCCTTTACGTCCAGCGTGGAGGACTCATAATGGTGCAACATGCCTAGAAGATGAAACCTTCATTTCCCTTGTAAAAGTCATGTAAAGCAAAGAGCTCGGCTTCTGATGCAGTAAATCATATGGATTATGAGGGGAATAGGACTTGAGTTCATGCAGAGTATGTTTCTTCCAGATATGATGACGTTTGCTGATTGAATGTTCCTGCTGTTCTTCCCTTACTAATGATCAGGAAGCCCACATGTTAGGAGTTGATATGTTTGATAGAGGTGATGGTGTGTAGCAGAAGACAAACCAATAAAACACGTGATATTAGTTCCCGTCAGCTTCGTCCTTCGCTTGCTCTCTCTTCAATGAAGCGTTTTTACTTTTACTGCTGCTGTTTAATTATCATCTAACTACTTTAAGGGGCAAAAGAGTTTATTCTAATCAGAGCTGTAAATTGCTATTATGTTGACAGAAATTAAAGTTGTAGTACAAGTTGCAACATGAGTTATATCTTCTAACTGTGCTTTATTTCTCTAGAGTCTCCATATTACTGCTTGTTTAAGGGATGAAGAATTTGCTCAATTTATCTAAGAAGAAAATTGCTTCAAACGCTCATAACCTCAGTTAGCGGATTTAACAATAAAAAAGGTGCATTTAAGTAGCAAAAGGAGTTTTTTTTTTTTTTTCTTATCTAATCTGTGAAATCTTTTCCTTCAGCTGGTGGCCGGCAGTGTTGTGATGGCCTTTGAGGAGGTGTGCCCAGATCGCATTGATCTGATCCACAAGAACTACAGGAAGCTGTGTAACCTGCTGGTGGACGTGGAAGAGTGGGGCCAGGTGGTCATCATCAACATGCTAACACGCTATGCCAGGACGCAGTTCACCAGCCCCTGGAAGGAGGTCAGGCACCTGCTGTCAGTTTGTTGCTACACGGTTTAGCTTTGCTCTGATCTTTGAAAGGTTTTAGATTTTAGCATACAGACCATCACGCTTTTAGGTCTGATTCCCCAAAACACAGTGGAAGCTAACTAATGCCAAAGACTAAGGCTTTTCACAAAATACTTTGTTTCCATGAATGGATCTGTTGAACCTAAAACCACAAGCTGCAAAGAATATTTTGAGCATATTAATTTTCAGCAAATTTTGTTTAGCTGTGCAGGATCAGCCTGATGTAGCATAAGATAAATATTTCATCCGCTTCTCCTTTTGACTTCATCTTTAAATCAACGATGTTTACTTTAAAATACAGTTTTTAAAATAAAAGTCACAGATTAAAGCTCCTAAAGTATCCTTGTTTAATGGATGTTAAAGATTATGCTTCTTTGTTTTATAAGATTTATTTCCATGAAAGTCTGAAGTTTATTAACACTAGGTTAATAAACCTAGTGGTTCCGATTCTGCTACGACTGTCAGTCGATTTGACGGGTGACATTCTGACCAATGGAATGCAAAATTAGTGATGATGTCATTGGCTAAATTGGTTCAAGTGAGATATATTAGCCTATTGTGAATATGAAGACCTAATATTGCTGTCTGAAAATATTATTTTATCAAAGCCTGATATATATGCAACTAATATTCAAATATTACGTTGTACTGCTTCAAACATAAAAAACGTTGCTTCACTTTGTATTTCACAATCTCGCTTACAACACAACATAAAAAAAGTTTAAGATGTCAGAATACTTTTTTAAGCCACTTTAGCCTAAAAAAAAGACATTGATTCTCCAATTATAATGTTAACATTTGTGTTCAGGATGCTGTTTTTGATGAAAATAACGAGAAAGCCTTTTATGGCTCCGACTCGGAGGAGAAACCAGGTCAGAAAGAAGCAAAACCTTACATCATGGATCCAGACCACAGGCTTCTGCTGAGGAACACCAAACCTCTCCTGCAGAGCAGGAACACTGCTGTGAGTTAAAACCTTCCTCTTCTCCCACATTTACAGCTCCTTTTAGGGAGTAATCTAAACCATTCACCTGTAGGACATGTCATTCAATTGTTTTTGCTTAAAATATTTGTTTCCTTTATACAATAAAATTATCAAGGGGGGAAAAAAGAGAGGAAACAGGAACCAGTTTACAAACAAATAGAAAAAAGAAACTAAATTTGCTTCCATTTTTATCAAATACAACTATCCTAAGAGGATTTTAAAAAAACGGAACAAAGAATGTTTTTTTCTTACCTCTATTTTCAAATGATAAAACAATATTCTCATCAGTTTCAAAAATGTTGATAATAGCTTGTTTTTTTTATATTAGATGGGAACAGATAACTTCCGTTTATATATTCCTTGTATATCTCTTAGTTGCTGCTGCAGGGAACCTTTAAACTAAAAAAAGAAAACTGATTACAGGTTTCCATCAACCAGGAGCCTCAAGGTCTCTGTCTCAGTGTAGCAGCGGGAGGAAAAATGCTCCCAAATGAAAGTGTTGATTAAAATGTGACATGCTGTGTCTTTCCTCGTGACAGCGCAGTGACATCCTCCATCTTCATAGATTCCTCATGCTTTCCCTCCTGCCTCCCCGCGATGGACACATGTCTTCCCACCATTTAAAGCTCCCCTGAAAAATTACCTTGTACCGAATGTAGAGCTGGACAAGATGATTGTGTTTTTTGTTTCCACAGTGGGACTAGATGTGCAGTGTTATAGTAAAAATCCTTAAAAAAAATCAACATTCGTTTGATTATTTACTGTGTATTCAGGTTGTGATGGCTGTTGCTCAGCTTTACTGGCATCTAGCTCCTAAACATGAGGTTAGCATCGTCACCAAGTCACTGGTTCGACTGCTTAGAAGCCACAGGTAATTAAGATTAAAAACTTTAAAGTAAAGCTGACTCCACAGCGCCCCCTGCGATCACGCCTGAAAGCCGTTCTTATTCTTGTGCAGAGAGGTGCAGTACGTCGTACTCCAGAACATTGCCACCATGTCCATTCAGAGGAAGGTGAGGCTTGATCATGAAACATAACCTCCCTGTTTCCTACTATGTGATTCTCCAGTATAATTTTGTTTTTATTATTTGTTTCCAAACAGGGGATGTTTGAGCCATACATGAAGAGTTTCTATGTCAGGTCCACAGATGCCACACACATAAAAACACTGAAGGTAACGGATTCCTGCATCATTGCAAACTACCTGATTTCACTAAATAGTTGGTGTAAATTATTATAGTCTGAATATGAATGCATGTGTTGCTTGGTAACCTATGGGAAGGAAATTTAAATATATAACGAATCATTAAAGTAAAATGTGTTCATATAAGTCACATGCTAATTGGTCTCATTTATTGTTTAGAATGCTATTTATTTTTTTACCTGCACAGATAAATGAAACCTAACATTTAAAATTGCATAAGAGCAGGATGCTTTCATGTTATAATAAACATTTTTAATTTAATTAAAGATCCAAACTTCATCTAGTTTTTTTTTTTAAAGCTGTTGAATTGTTTTTTTTCTTTTTGTGCGATCATTAGATTAAATGCAATCTCTTGAATTGTCCATAATTTTATCTATTTTACATTGGCTGAAATAAAATAAAAAAAAAATTTTTGTATTTATTAAGATCCTGTTTGTTTGTTTTTTTCTGTGTTCTGATAAATGTTCTTGATGAGGAGGTTTCTCTTCTGATTTTACAGTTAGAGATCCTGACTAATCTCGCCAATGAAGCCAACATTTCCACCATCTTAAGGGAATTTCAGGTTTGTGTTTTCCTCATAATTATTGCTTACAACAAATTTAGTTTCTCCTTTGCTGATTGTTCTGCTCATTGTTGGAATTAAAACTTCAGACCTATGTGAAGAGCCAGGACAAGGCGTTTGCTGCTGCTACCATCCAGGCCATCGGCAGGTGTGCTACCAACATCTCAGAGGTCACAGACACCTGCCTCAACGGTCTGGTGTTGCTGCTTTCCAACAGAGATGGTAATAAATGTGAGAAAAATGCAAACATATGATGCTGCATGTTTTCTTACTGCCTGTTTTTTCCCTACAGAGACGGTCGTGGCCGAGAGTGTGGTGGTCATCAAGAAATTGCTGCAGACTCAGCCCACCCAGCATGGTGACATCATCAAGCACATGGCCAAGCTTTTCGATAACATCACTGTGGGTCATCTGTATCACTGCTGTGCTTTGTTATTTTTATTGTTTTTACCTGGGCTTTAAATCAGAAACACTTTAGTTAATTTTTTTTATCCATATTTTGCAGGTTCCCATGGCTCGAGCCAGCATCCTGTGGTTGATGGGAGAATACTGCGAGAGGGTGCCGAAGATCGCACCAGATGTGCTTCGAAAGATGGCAAAGACCTTCACTTCAGAAGAGGATATTGTAAAGCTGCAGACCGTCAACCTGGCGGCAAAGCTTTACTTGACCAACTCGAAGCAGGTGGAAAAGGTTTTCATTCTGGGTTCAGATCATGGTCCATGTATTTTGATCGGGGGAGGGGCGTTGTCTCTGACTGTTATACCTGTCTTTTTTGGCATCCCTGGTGGGGATGGATGGTGCCAATGTCCTATGGGCCAAAATTTCTTATAATGGAAAAACAAAGAATGGAATATGACAGCGCTATTAAACAGAATTAATGATACAAACCAATTAGTAAAACCTAGATTTTAAAGCTGATCATGTTAGAAATCAAAATATTACAGCAGCTGATTTCTTGGTGCATTTCAACAAAAATACTAAAGCTTTAAAGGTTTGTGTTACTAATCTTACAAACATATTTCTTTGACAAACAAATGATTGAATATTTCGAAAATAAAGCCTAAAAAAGTCTTTTCATCAAAAGTTGACACTAGGGGGCAGAGTTCGTACTGAGTTAGAAGGAGGGAGCGATGTATGGAGGCTTAAAGGTAGCTATCTGGGGTCAAGCCACAACCGATAGACCTTAGCTAAATGTGTTTTCTCCCCAACTTCCTGTTGGACCGCTTTCAAAATTAAATCATTTATTACACAGAAGGAGAAAGAAAGAGATAACTGGTGTTTCATTTCCTCCATCTCTGCATTTCTGTCGCATCCATCACTTTAACCATTAACCAAATAACAAAAAGAAAAAAATTGGGACTTTGTTGGCAGCAGATCCTCACCCGTATGGAGAAATGCTGGAGCCTTTTCATTGCATCAGTATGTGATGAAAGATTGGTTTGGAAAACAAGCATGCTAAAAGCATTGAAAATAAGCTTAATGTTATATACTCTGTGCTTAAGCTAAAAACAGAACTCCGAATTTCCAATGGTCATATTTATGGTCAAAATTAATGTTTTATGCACCCTGTGAAGATGGAAGTGTTTTTAGTTGATAGTGAGAAAATAAACTTTTAAACTTCTTTTTTTTAATCAAATATTTAGGAGTAAAGCTCAGGTTTTCAAAACATCTTGGGGACTATCCGACTAGTCCTCCCTCTCCTTTAATTCCCAGACCAAGCTTTTGACCCAGTACATCCTGAACCTGGGTAAATATGACCAGAACTACGACATAAGAGACCGAACACGTTTCATCAGGCAGCTGATTGTGCCCAACGAGAAGAGCAGCGCCCTCAACAAGTACGCCCGGCGAATCTTACTGGCCTCTAAGCCAGCTCCCGTCCTTGAATCTGCTTTCAAAGGTACTTCATCCGTTTGTTTTAACCTCTAAGCCTTATTTTTGATAGGTATTAGGTCCTATAAACAAGTTTTATTGTCAGTATTAAATCCATTATTTTCTCGTGTCTGTTGCTTGCATCAGAAGAGAATCTCTGAATACGAATTAGGGAAAAATTTACTTCAAATTGAGTGGCTCTATTTCCAGTGGATTCAGGCTGTGCTCTTATTATTCTGGTGTGTGTGTGTGTCTCTTTGAAGGGCAGTTAGGTCAGACCCCTTTACCTTGGACTAATGAGATGGGTAAATTATTGAGCCGACTCTAACCTTTTTATTCAGACACTGAGAGGTGCAAAAAAAAAAATCCCCTCATTTTCTCTCTTCCTCCTTGACAAACAGGTCGAAACAGCCTCCTGTAACATTAGGATTCACAGGCAGTTTGCACCCACTGGATGTTTGTGGATGGCCTTATCCTCTCCTGTCATTCTTAATAATCACATGCAAAGTTTGCTTTTTCTCTCTCTCTATGTTTTGGACAGCAGAGCACCTTTTTCCTTTTAGCATCCCGTAAAGACAAAAGCACGGATTTTCCAATTGATCACAGAGTAGAAATATGGGTGATTGTCTGTGATGCTTACAACTATGAATCACCAACCTTCCTTGCTTTATATTTCTTTAATTGCTGTTTACAGTATTTATTTTTTTTCCCTTCAGACAGAGACCGTTTCCAACTGGGAACCCTCTCCCATAGTCTTAACATTAAAGCTTCTGGGTACCAGGAACTGTCAGACTGGCCGGTGGCTGCACCGGATCCGTCTGTGAGGAACGTGGAGGTGATTGAGCCGGTAAAGATTCTCTTATCTGAAGCATTTACATATAACGATTTCTGGCATATTAGGGTTAATTTAAGTCTAAACACAAAATTGTATCATTAGCATTGACGTCATATTAGATTTACGCACCTTTTTTTTTACGTTAAATGATTATTTGGTGCCCTTGACCAGTGTTTTTCAACCCTGGCCCTCAAGGCCCGCTGCCCTGCATGTCTTGGTTGGTTGTTTCCCAGCTTTCACTGACTTGTTATCAATTGATAGCAGACTAACCAGATTTGCACTGAGCCTTGTGACAAACTGCAGTCTATGTTTAGAAGTTTGTTTTACAGAGATTAAAGTATCTCTGCCAATCCAAATAATAACGGCAAAGTTTAATCATGCATGTGTAGCAAATCTACTATTCATTCAAACATGCACTGACAAATTTTTAAATAGGTTAACAGAACTTTTCTTTGCCCCATAAGAATGAATACAAATAACCAAACTGTTTGTAAGAAATTTGCAGCAGCAGTGTTGATTGTTCCTGTACTTTTTGCGATATTTTGGTAAATTAACCAGCATATAGGTGGAGAGAAAGTAACATAGATGTAATGAACGGTATTAAAAACAGACCTGTTGGAGCTGAATCGAAATAGTATGAAGCTAATTAAAAAGTCACTCTTTTTTTTTTTTTTTGCATAGTTTAACATTTTTTTTCCACTGCTGCCGACTTCTGAGTGAAGTTAGAGTGGCTAAATGTCAGTGGGGTGAACACCTCCAGATTGCACCCACACTCAGTTGTTCTAATTGGTAACAGAATGATTGATTTGGTTAATAATGATTTGTAGTTCAGACCATTCCTCCAACACACTGCTTCCTTTTACTTGATGGATAATTGATGCTCTCACTCAACTCCCCTGTTTTTGGCCCCTGATTTCCTGTCCCACTTGGAGACTCATGTCATCTTTTTATACATAATGGGACTGCTGTGAATGGAAGGGGATGTGAAGTGGCTGCTTGTGTCAACGGCTTTTTTGAGTGTTTAAATAAAGCTTCAATATTTTTAAATGTGGCTCTTAACAAAAAACAAATCTGCTAACTGCTGAGATTTTTTTGTCTTTTTCTCTCTCAGTATCATATAGTTGTATTTGTTGTTTCTGTTTAGGTGGTAGAGAGGGCGGTATCTCTTGGGAAGACCAAGAAACCCAAACCTGATGACAAGTTCTACTCAGACGAGGAAGAAAAAGAGGAAGCATCTGGCAGTGGAAGTGAAGACGGCAGCAGTAGCAGCAGCGGTAGCAGTAGCAGTAGTAGTGAAGGTATTTTTGTGTCAAGTTTAAATATCAGAGTACTTTTAATAAAGGCATTTTTATTGCACTTGAGTTTTCTTAAACACGTTGGACATTATTTAGATCATTTCTGGGAGTCACAGCAGTGAAAGAAAAGGTTAGATCATTTTGGATTGAGTAAGCTACAAGAAATCAAGCAAACTGGTCTAAACTGGAATTTAACTGGGTGAAAACCAATATCTTTTCGCTTCAACCCATACTATGTTAATTCTGTATAGAGTCGAGCAGTGAGACTGAAGAGGAAAGCAGCGAAGAATCTGAGAAAACCTCCAGTGATTCTGGAAAAAGCTCTAGTGGATCTGAAGCGAGCTCCAGCGAGCCTGAATCCAAACAAAAGAAGAAGAAGCTAACCAAGAAGGCGGCACCGAGGAAAAGCCAGCAGGCTGCTGCTGACAGGTGCGGTGAACTCCCTGCTTTTTATTGGGTTTTCAGGCTTCAGAAATCACAGGCTGTGTTTATTAGAATCAGTCATTTGTCACAAAATTATTTAGAAAAAATAGGTTGGTTTGTAAGCTTTACCTTGTTAAGCAGCTAATATTATAACTTTATTATTACAAAGACTTTAAACAATCATATGATGCATTATGGCTTCTGTTTGTGTTAGAAAAGTACAGATGCCTTTGTTTCGCCTACTGAATGGCAGTCATCAGCAACATGGGGGGGGTGTCAAGTTAAGCTTGAAATAATTTTGTTGTTTTTTTTAAACTCAATAGAAGCTTCAACAATCCCAGGTTTGTAACAAGTGTAAAATCATCTTTTTGAAGTTTCAACCTTCTGTTTATTGTTACACAGTCAGTAGTTGATAAATGCATTAAAGAATCACAACCAAACCAAAGTTTAACCAATAACAAAGTTATTTGATCCCAAGATCAAAGAAAAATATACGAAATTCATGGCGATGAAAATTAAAAGTAAAGATTGAAAGAGGCATGAAAAATAAAGTTTGTATAACTTTCTTTGTTTTGTGAGTTTTGTATTTTATGCTGTTTTTAAATTGGATAGCTTGAAAAGTTGCAACTGAATAACTCTTGACTTCAATGCAAATGAGTTGTATTGAAGAAATATAGAAATGATCAACTTTTTGGAGTAAATAATCACTAAGCCACTGCCATACTTTGGTGAAGCTTGGTTCGTTGTCAGTGTTAGCTTCATTCATACTCCATAGAGCTAAGGATACGTTCACACTGCAGGTCTTGATGCTCCATTCTGATTTTATTGTGAAATCAGATGGTTTGTTTGCTCGTTGACATTTCCAACCTGCATTCATACAACTTAGGTGTCCCTCATGACTCAGTGACGTCACAAGCCAGCCTGTTCTGTGTTTATGGAAGAAAACATAGATGGTGGTGCTGGAGCACAAGTTGCAATCTTTTCAAGAAAATCGAAAACAAAGACTGTTTTACACAATATCTTCCACCATGTTTGTTGTTGTTCTTGCTGCTTCTGCTTAGCAAGATGCAGAATAGTGATTTTTTTTTTTTTTTTTTTTTTTTTTTTTTTTTTTTTTTTTTTTTTTTTTTTACTATTAAGGACGTTTAGGTCGGATAAATGCGACCTGGCCATTTAGACACAGGTCACATGTGAAACAATCAGATATGTATCAGGTTCAGAACCACATGGCCAAGTGGTCGTGGGTCACATTTGAATAAATGGGCTCTGTGTTGCTCAGACTCTTGTGGAAAAAATCAGATACAGGTCGCATATGGGGAAGAAAATTGGATTCGGATCAGTTCAGGCCTCAGTGTGAACATAGCTTTTAACTTCTGTTCCCTGCAGAACAGAATCCCAGATCCTCTCTGGCTTATTTACATTATGTTCTAAAATCAGAGCCGACTCAGGAATCTACTGGCAGATATTGAAAGCTTCCTCTTTCGACCAGGTTGAGTACTCCCTGTTCCTTTAACTTAAATTTGACTATCTTGGCTTAAGCTAAATCTTTAGGAACTTCCCGGGTCTTCATCCTTTATTTTCTATCCTTTTTCATTCGTTTATGGAAGGCAGTGATCTCTTCTTAGCTGTATATCAAATACGATGAAACATACAAATAATCCAGATGTTTGAGTTATTCTGAAGCAAACTTGATGCAGTCCCTTAAAAAGTCTAAATCAATGTGAATTCAAAACCTTATTTCTGTCCAAACAACTTCCTGTATTAACCTCTCTTGTCTTCTACATGCAAACAGTCCCTCCCTCTCTTAGGTTGGCCGGCCTGCAGTAGTATCACTGGTTCCATTAACAAGCTAATCAAGGAGAATTTTCCTCCAGTAGCGTAACCCACATTTACATGGCTAATGGATAATGACTTTTGATTGGTCATTTAGCAGCCTGGTGTTACCAATAAATGAGATTTGAGTCATTACTGCTGAATATGCTCACACTCTCCCTCTTACACAGTGGCAAATTTAGTTTCTTATCCAGCGCACTTCATTTGCTCACGGACACACAAACTCACCCAACGTACCTGATTTTACTGTGTGACAGGCCGCCGGCTGACCCTGTTCTCTCCATTAGACAGTATAATTAGAGCAACTCACCCCAGTGCTCAAACACACAAAAACACGCACACACATGCGTACAGTCAGTAATTAGAGCAGCTCACCCCAGTGCTTCCACAACAAACACAGCATAATGCCCTCATTATGGCCCAGTCATTTCAGGCAGGGCCTAATCAGTCCCACAGTGATTTATATCACTTTTTTCCTGTTCGCAGCAAATGAAATCTGTAGGCCAAATTAATACTGGCTTTTCATCATCGCCCAAGTTAAAAAGCCAGTTACCGTCACAATTCCCCTCATTAATTTAACGGCTGAAAATCCCAGGCAGGCGGAGTAAACACTCATTATTGGAACAAATTGAAGAGGGACAGAGCAAGTGGAAGAGAGAGGAGAAAGATGGAAGAAATCTTTTCTGGAGTGAAAGCAGCTTTGAATTAACTTAACAAACAAAAAACAGATTGATCGTTTTGATCGGCTCCACTGAAAGCTCTCAGACACTTTAAAGATTCTTTCCTTTCACTTCTTAAGGTTTTTCTCCTTGTTTTTCATGTATAAGCTGAAGGTTGTTTACCTGTTAAACTAAATAGAAATCTGTTTATATAACAGAAATGCAGTTTTGGTTAAACTTCCTTGAAGGTTTGAGGTATTTTTCTTTTTCTTTGTGTTTTAGTGACTCGGATGAAAATGGAAATGGACCTGTGGGCAAAACTAGCAGCTCATCTGCTGAGAGCTCCTCTGACTCGGAGTCTGAGTCTGAGGAGGACTCCGACTCTGACTCTCCGGCTTCACAGAAGAAGACCGTAGCAAAGACTAAACCAAAGGTGCTGTTATCCTGTAGTTTCATTACAGTTAGTTAAGGGCAGACGGGTTAACTGTGAATCCGAGGTACAGACCTGTAGGGCAAACATGAGGCGGGTTGGATCCACAGAACTTATCCAGGTTTAAAGTGGAAATGAAACGGTTGATCAAAATAACTTAATTCAAGAGGTTATGTCTTACTATTATCAATCATTCTATTACTAATGTGAAAAATGTAACCGTAAAAGAAAAAAACCTGCCACCATAACTTTACATATCTCTGTTCTGCTTGCTTAGCGTATTTTTGCACTCTGTTTTTACTGGCTGATTGTTGCCGATGACCCTGGACGGGGGAATTAAAAACACTCTGAGCAACTTCAGGCTTTTTCTAGCTAACCTGCCAGACTCGAACGTTTCCTTCTTTTCTTAATCTCCACAACTGGCAGTGGTAGTCAGAACCTCTGCTCCAAAACCGCCCCTTCTCCTTAAAACGGCTCGAGTCACACGGCCAATGGGCTCAAAAGCATAAGCAACATGATTTAGACGCTCTTGTGTCCTTTCAGCTCCGTCTCCATCATACCAAATTTCTTAAGTGTTTTATGGTGGCGAGATACAGCTGCTTTTATCAATATATTCAATGTATAGCTGCAGCATCAACCAACCCTGTGACGTCACCACAAAACATGGCGCCGCCCTTGCCAAAAAATTTAATTTAATAATTTTCTTCTACAGTTAGATTTTTCACATTAGTAATATAATTATTGATAATAGTAAGAAATGATCTCTTGAATTAAGTTAGTTTGGTCAACTGTTTCATTTCCACTTTAAAGGAGTCTGGCAGAGGCGGGTGTAACTTGTTACCTTTACTTAGTGCTTTTAGTGGAAGTTTTACCACATCTTACTGTATATATTTTTGGGTAATAACTTAATCAACAATTGTTACTCTTACTTTAGTAAACTGTTTGGTTACTGCATCAAATGTAACCAGCTGAATAATGACAAGTTTCTCTTAACTTAACTCTTAACTCTTGCTCAGTGTGCGCATCAAGAGTGAGCGTTTGTATTGAGCTTGAAGCGAAGAGAATTTCAAATGAATGCAATTAGTAAAACTCAATCTAACGAACAGAAATTTAAAACATAAATAGAAAAGAAAAAATCTGCAAAAACAATGTTTTGGGGAAAAAGAAATTGAAATTATTAAATAAAATGAGAAAATCTTTGAAAATGGCAAAGTTGTTCTCAAAACTTTTTTTTATTAAAATGTTTTCAAAGTTTTATTTCTGGATTGCATTTTTTTTTAAATTAGAAAAATATGTTCTCTGCTTGGACTAAAATAAACTACCGTATTTTCACGACCATAAGGCTCACCGTACAAAAAGGCGCAGTCTCAGTTATGTGTGCCATTGCTGTATT
>JAUZNJ010104324.1:0-20809 GCA_034780135.1 Jordanella pulchra | reverse complement strand
CACGGACACGGGTCACCTCGCTTGTAAAAGACTGAAAGGAGAAAAGGTTCGGTTCACACACATAAAAAGGAAAAATATAATATATATAATATTTCATTCTGAAAAGGTCGAGCCCCCCCCCACAATCCCCAGACCTTGTGACAGATTTGGCCCCAAGGGGCCTTGAGGTAAAGTAGATCAGAGTCCTGCTTAGCTGCGAGCCGAGGAGGCGGCGGCGCTCCGCGGCTCAGAGTTTCTGACAAACATTCACGGAGGAAAAACAAACGAATGGCTCGACTGCTCGGTGGCGTTGGTTTCTGTTTTTTCATTGTGCATCGGGGCCCCGCGGGGCCCGCAGTGCTAGATTGCTGGTTGAGAAGAGGCGGCTCGGACCGGACCCCCGCCCCCCCCCAGGGGATCCTGCTGGAGATCAGCAGCCGAGCCGCTTTGGTGCAGAGTCGGAAAATAAAGAGTGATGAAGAGGAGACGAGGAAGAGGAGAGACGCTCAGGCGAAGTACATGGTGTGCTGGGTGTCATAGTGGATCTGGACGGCCTTCGCCAGCGCCTGGGGGTCCCGCCCATTACTCTGACCCGACACATGGCTGCCTTCAGCGCTGCAACGACACACAGGGACAGGAAATGATGTCATCAACAGGAACCCGATTCATCTTCATCAGGTTCACACATTCAGCCTCATGTGGCCCTGAACGCACCGTCCTGGACCTCTGCCCCGCGGGACGTTCAAAAGCCTCCAAACACGTCGCCGGTTTCTACATGATGAACCTGAACACAACCTTTTTATCATCAGCGGCTCTAATGTGCCAGAGTGACGGAGACACTTGATGTCTGGTTACATGGCCGGCAGGGGGCGGAGCCTCACCCCCCTACAGCGGGGGGCGGGGGGGCGGGGCTAAAGCTCAGCCGTCTAACTCCGCCTCCGTCCTCCAGCTGCTTGAACCTGCAGCCTTTTGCACCAAAGTCTAAATTGTTGAACAAACAGAAAAGCTGCTCAGATTCCGGCTCCCCCTGCTGGTCGAGACCTGGAACTTCTTTAGCTGGAAGGTTTGAATTTGATGTTTTATAATCTAATTAATTAGTGATTGACGACTAAATGTTTTCTGGCGGAGCTGAACCGGTACCAACCTGTCGTGGTCCTTGTCCACCAGGTGGTAGCGGGCCCTGAAGGCCACCAGCCTGGCGTAGTAGGCCGGCGCCGGGATGGAGACGGAGCGCGTGCAGCGGACGTAGGTGTGGCACAGCTGGTAGGTGAGGAGCTGCAGCTCGTCGGCGGTGAAGCAGTTGTCGTCCCACAGGACGTGATAGTGGGAGGGGCGGCTGGTTCCCTGAGGGCGGGGCAGAGGGCGGTTAGTGGCGCCACAGCTTGGGGCGCCGCGGTCCGGCCGAGGAGGGCGGACCTACCTGAATCCCGGCGTGGCTGCACAGGTAGAAGTCGAACTCGGACGGGTGAGTGATGGTGCTGTCCACGGTGGTTCCGGCCGGAACGTTCCCGCTCTTCCCCACCTGTGGACCAATCACAGAGTCAGACCGGCTGCACTAACGGAGCCCCGGCCCCGAGCGCACGCGTCCCACCGACCCTCTCGGCCTTGTCGGAGCAGAAGAGGCGGGTGTGGTGGCGCTTCTGGACCACGATGTAGGTGATTCCGGGCCGGTAGTCCTCCTCCAGGCTGATGCAGGCCTTCCTGATGGCGATCAGCTCGGGCCACGCCACCTGGAACACAGACAGCGCCGTCAACACTTCCTGCTGCGGCTCACGGCTCAGAGCGGCACCGGCTCGGCCCCCACCTGCTTCATCTGGCCCTCGGACACGCCGCCGCGGTAATAGATGATCCGTGTGGGCTTGAAGCGAGTGGACTTGTAGAACTGGATGAGGAGCTCCCGCACCATGTTGGTCAGATCCTGGATCACCTCCTGACTGAAGAGCTGCTCCTGCAGAGGAAGCAGAGGTCAGAGAGCGGGCGGGGCCGGGCGGGGGCGGGCGCGGCGGGGCTGGGATACCTGGGACATGTCCTGCCGGGACGTTTGCACCCGAACCGTCGCACAGTATCGGCTGGGATGGCCGTCCATGCTCCCCACCACCGCCGCGATGGACGGCTTCTTCCCGTCGCCGGCTGGAGGATGAGTGACGTCGGCGCCGAGGAAGATGACGGGCTGCTGGAACACGGAGGGCCTGGAGGAGAAGGAGGTCTGTTGATTAGATGGCCTGAGGGCCCCTCAGGGGCCCCGGGTCATCGTGGGAGTGGCGCACCTCTGATGAGGAACCAGGACGTTGTTGATGCCTCCCAGCTTGGCGTTGATCTTCAGGCAGAGGTTGGACAGCGTCTGAGGCGACGTCTTCACCACGTTCTTCACCTGGACGCACTGCGTGGCCATGCCCAGCAGGGTGTCTCCCACCCGCTTCACCTCGGCTGCAGAGCAAACCACCGTCACCATCAGCACCACCATCACCGTCAGCCACCACGTCCTCCAGCTCCTACCGTAGACGGGCGTCTTCCCAGGCAGGATGACGACGATGAGCTGCAGACCCACGTAGGACATCTTGAGGTGTTTGAACATGGGCTCCACGCTGTCGGCCCCCTGGGCGTATTTACAGAAACACGGCTGGCCCTGGATGGGCATCCCAGCATCCTTGGAGATCTTCCTCAGCTGGTCAGTGAAGCTCCTGAGGAACAGAGGCGGGCTGCTTCAGAACCTCATCTACACTCATTAAAATCTAAAAAGTGCGGCGGGTGTTTGGACCGAGCCCCCACATAAAATCCTATAACTCCAGAGGTTCTAGTTCTGTTTAAAGGTTCCGCCAGAACCTCTTAGAGCTCTGATCAGTCCATCATCTGGACGCACCGGGACACAAGGTCCACCTGGAGCCGATCCAGCACAGCAGAACCTGGAGGAGGATGGTTCTGATGCACCGATCCGATATCGGTCCAAATATAAAGAAATAAAACTAGATCGGGTATCGATGACGAGTGACCCGATATAGAGCCGATCTATTCCTTCTAGCTCTATGCTCTGACACCACACAGCCATATTGTTGCCGATGGAGCGAGCGAAGCATCGGCTGTATGGAGGTTCTTCAGGCTAGCTCAGCCCGCTAGCTCAGCCCGCTGGCTCAGCCCGCTGGCTCAGCCCCCTAGCTCAGCCCCCTAGCTCAGCCCGCTAGCTCAGCCCGCTAGCTCAGCCCGCTGGCTCAGCCCGCTGGCTCAGCCCCCTAGCTCAGCCCGCTAGCTCGACGGCTGATATCTGTGGAAGAAATGTTCCGAGGGGCAGAGGTCCATCTTCCACCGACTTAATGAAACGCCTCCAGAAACGTGAGATGATCGAACAAACAGGAAGTGGAGGGAAGCGGCTAACTGTGACGGAAGTGAAGGAAAGAAGTGAACATTTTTCAAGTAACAGTTTACAGGCCAGAAAAAAGACCATTAGTTAGATAATAATTGGTTATTGGTACTGGATCGGTTCGGCCGATACTAAACCTCAAATATCGGTATCAGTATCGGAGGTGAAAAAAGGAGATCGGTGCATCCCTACTGCTTAATATGATCAGATCCCGTCTCTATGGCAACCAGAGGGACATAACTTCCCCTTCAGTCCGAGCCCGCTGGCAGTGGGAGCAGGTCAGAATAATATTGAGTTTATAGACCCGGTTCTGCTGGAGTAGAAAGTGCTGCAGCATTTTGGACCCGGATGGTCCAGAGACCCTTCCTGAGGTAGATGTTGGACGTTTCTGGCCGACTGCTGTGGAAAGTTTATATTCATGAGGAAAATGTCCCTGTAACTCGGCTCCCAAATCAAAGTTCTGTTCTGGTCCCTGTTGGAACGGTTCTGGAGGTTCTTTAGACCAGTGTTTTTCAACCCTGCTCCTCAAGGCACACTGTCCTGCAGGTTTTAGATGTTTCTCACTCCGGTTTTAGATGATTGCAGTTCAACAAAGCCTGTTAATCTGCTATCAATTGATATCAGGTGTGTGAAAGCTGGGAAACATCCAAGACATGAGGGACAGTGAGCCTTGAGGAGCAGGGTTGAAAAACACTGCTTTAGACCAACTTAATAAATACAGACATTCTGGATGATTCTTCCTGGAAGAAAGCCAACCAGAGCACAGCGTGGAGTCCGACCCAGTCCTGGTCCTTCTGGAAACAAACTGGTTCCGTCTGTCTGACAGGAAAATGAATCAGAGGAAGAGGTTTGTTTCTATTAGTGTTTGTCTCCATCTAGTGTTCAACAGAGGAACTGAAGGAGAGAGTTCATTGCTACGGACTGTGCATGAAGTTCGTGTTCTGATCCGATTCATCTACCTACAGAAAAAAGCAGGATGATGAAGGAAGCAGGTTTTCCATGAACCGATTCCTCTGATTTTCATTCATGAAAATAAAAAGTCTGTTGCCAAACTCATTACTGCTGAAACATGAGAGACTGGCAGCAGATTAGGATCAATCTGAGGGGAGATTAGGAAAAAATCATTTATTCTAACTGGATCACTGAGAATTTTCCAGTAAAACCGTTTGACGAGTTTTAAACCATGTAACTCGATGTAACTCGATGTAACTCGATATAACTCGATCTAACTCGATCTAACTCGACTCCACCTGCTTCCGTTTTTTTCCATAAAGATGTTCGGCTTTCAAGCTCAGAGGAAACTCTTGGTGCAGCAGCAGCAGATCCATGCAGACTGACCACAGGAAGCCGGAGCATCTCTGCGGCGCCGCGGCTCAGTTTCTGCCGTCAGGCGTCCTGACGGTTCGCCCGCCGCCGTAGAAACGAGCTGCTTGGCTCGCCATGCGCTGGTTGAGCAGTGGGGGGGCCGGCTCCACGTCCTGGATGGGGACGCTCCTGAGGGTCGCATCGGAGTCGGGCAGATCGCTGGGCAGCCTGGGCTCCCGGTCCGGGGGCCTGAGCAGCGTGGGGTGGAAGCAGCAGTAGTAGAGGGCTTTGAAGAGGAGACCCAGCAGGTAGGCGAGAGGAAGGCTGACGATGAGGATGAGGCCGTACGCCCCGCTCTGCACCGGGTCTCTGTAGCTCCACCAGGTGGCCAGCAGGATAACTACGTCCGCCGTGATGAAGGAGTGGTAGATGAGGCTGCGGCCCAGCGTCCGGCCCTCAGCCACGTTAAACCAGCTGAAGTACCAGATGAGGCCCACGGTGGCCCGGTACAGCCGCTCCCCGCCGGCGCTGTCCATGAACTGGGTCCTCTGCTGCCACACCCACAGAACGAACACCGGCCACAGCAGCAGGAAGTGGAGGGCGATGAAGCCGGGCAGGACGGAGGAGAAGAGGGCCAGGGCCCCGACGCGGGGGCCGATCAGCAGCAGGTTCCACAGGAAGTAGATGAAGGAGGGGCCCCAGCGCTGCTTGGCTTTATCCGGCAGGAAGGAGCGCAGGGAGCGGTGGTAGTCCACCACCATCCAGGCCACGGACATGGTGGAGGCAGCGACGCTCACGACTGCAGAGACACAAAGAGAAGGAGGTGAAGAGTCGGATCAGAACCGCTCCGTGTTCAACCATAACCACCCGCTCATCATCAGGGTCTGAAATGAGTTCAGTCCGAGCGATGAAACCAAAGCATCATTCCTCCACCACCGTGCCTTACAGCTGTTTGGGTTCTAACAGGGTTCTGTTCATCAGGGTCCGAGATCTTTACTTTGATCTCATTTGCTTATTTTAAAGTCATAAATGGTTCAAACGTGTCAAACAAACTAGAGATCAAACAGATAATATTTACACACAAACACGTTTATTTTGTCCTGGATGTAAAAGTTTATATTTTTTGAACATTTATGGTTTTTTTATCGTCCAGTTCCTCATTAATCTGTTTCTAACGATCATTAAATGATGAATCCTGACTGATCTAATGAATCACTGGTTGGAAGGTTCCTCCCCGCGTTCCTCTGATCAGGAGGAACTCTACTTCTGCTCTCAGCTTCTAAAATCCGTCCAGCTTCAGTTCTGTCCCCATCGGGCGGTTTTAGGGTCGGGGGTGACTCACACTGGACCGTTCGGGCCTTGTTGGTGCTCAGCATGATGTAGATCATCAGGACGAGTTGAGGGGCGCTCTCGCAGAACGTCTCAATCAGACGGAGCATGCTCAGATCGTGTGTGAGGTAGACGGCGTACTCAGAGCCCTCCTCCTTCCTCCACCACACCCTGAAGCCCTGGCGGATGGCGGAGAAGTGTCTGCAGGGATGAGAAAACGCCCATTAATCAGTGGTTCATGCTTCACTACCCCTTTAGTTCTGCATTCTCCACCTTTACATCCTGCTAACTCAGCAGCTTTTCTGAGACGTTTCACTAATAATCAACAGACTGGAAACATTCATCACAATAAGCAGAATAAAACCCAGACTGCATTTTGTTTTTCTATATCTGCTGTAGGCCACAGAAATGATTCATAACATCTAACAGAAGAACCATTTCTGCCTTTTTTCTGATCCTGGTAAACATTTTCCTTCAGATTTGTGAAACTGAAAGAAACTGATTCATTTAATTCAACCTTATCAAACCGTGAGGACCTCACAAAGATGGAAAAACTGTTTTCAGGGAGGTGCGGCTCCTGAGAAGCAGGTTCTGAATAAATATGAAAAGATCAACTGAAGCATGAGAAGATCAGACTGAGATCATCTGCAAAAACATAACATTAAATCCATCGGTGCAGCACTTTGAAATGTTTCCATCGGGGGGGATTGATCATACCTGGACAGGTTGCCATCTAATAATAACAATAAACCACAGGAAACACACCATCCCAACCGCCAGACAAGGTGGGGGAAGCATCATGCTGTGGGGAGGCTGCTCAGAACTTATGGGTCCAAGTGTCACATTTCTTCTTCATTGCAAACCCGGCTAGTTAAACTAACTACAGGGATCTGACTAAGAGTTTCTGGGGGACTTCCAGGACCAGGACTCGGTGCGGTACCTGCAGAGGAAGCCCAGCTGGAGGACATGTAACAGGCAGAACAGCTTCACTCGGTCGGCGCAGAGGACTCTTCCTTCCCCCGCAGCCTGCTCGCTGAACCCCGGCAGCTCCCGGTCGTACTGGAACCAGAACCAGCTAAACATCTGGACCACGACGGACGACAGGAGCATGAGGCTGAGCAACACCCCGAACCAGAGCAGGTCCCCCCGGCAGTAGAACTCTTTGGCCAGCCACAGGTCGGAGCCCCAGTCCAGCAGGAAGGTGCAGACCCCCACCACCGAGAAGGCGAAGTCGATCCAGGAGTACCTGGAGAAGGTTCTGCTCTCCATGGGGACCGAACCAAGGAGCGTCCGTTACTGCTGCTCAGCGGCTAACAGCCTTGCTAACATCGGACCGTTAGCGGAGCATCCAGGGACCTTCCGGAGGAACCGAGAACTTCCCACAAGTTCCACATCTCAGCAGATTCCTGCGAGAAGGAAGGAAAATTGTCCGGAGGAAAAGTTGGACAGAAGAACCAGGAGGGAAGAGGTCCAACGGTACCGAGACACCGCACATACGGAATGATCCGGGCGGATAGAAGCTCCGCCCACCGCCCTCATGTAACCGGGGCAACCAGGCGGATAATCTAAACCATTCTGCTGCTTAATCGAACCGATCGATTCAATCAGGTGGGTTGTTTGTTTCCTCATATTTTTCCCCCATAATTCATTTTTCTGCTTTAGTCACTAGTATCGATTATTTGTTTAAATAGCAATTTGTTGATATTTCTACTAATTTTTATTTTCGTTTTTAATGACAACAGTTTTCTTCTAGTCTGAAATGAGCTTTTTTTTCTCGCCAATTGTTGCAGATTATTCTTACCTATTATTATATGTGTTATTTTTAATACAATCTTGTTATCTTTTATTCTTATTTGATTTTGTCCTGATTCCATTTTATTCTAATTTCATCCAAAAGTTCTTCCTATAGATCTACAGGCAGGATTTGATTTTATTTAATCCATCATCAGAGAATCTCCTGTTGTCGCCTATCAGTGTGGAGTTATAAAGTGCTCTCCATGCCATCTAAAGTCCGTAACTCTATGGAGAGAAATCTTATTCCCAAAAGTAGAACATCCCAGGCAGCTGCCAGTCTTCCTCCCAGTAGATTCAGTCCAAGGTTAGAGCGTGAAATTCAGAGATGTCGTCAAACTTCAGAGCTCCTTTGGTATTTTAAATGTTCAAGGTCCTGACAGGGCAGCAGCGCGGGTCATTCAGAGGGTAATATTAGACAGAGTAATGGACCTAAACTCATTTTAATGATACATTTTCTTTTAGTTTTTAACAAAACATTTTCCATCAAAGAAAGGGTTGTAAGCCCCGCCCCTTGTCCTTTACAAACCAATCAGATCAGAGATTATCCGTGTCGCGGACCCTCCTTTCAGCTCGCTGTTCTTTCTTTCGGCAGCTTTCGGTTAGCTAACAGGATCCACCGACATGTCCCGGGTTTACATCGGACGGTTGAGCTACAGGGCCAGGGAGAAGGACGTGGAGAGGTTCTTCAAGGGTTATGGGAAGATCCTGGAAGTGGACCTGAAGAACGGGTGAGGTACCGAGCGGGCAGAGAAGCAGCTTTCCGGGCCTTGTTGTTTGCGTGAACAGGCCTTCGCCGCTAATGCTAGTTAGCATGGTTGTTCAGAATGTGTTCGACAACAGAAAGCTGCGTCTGTCTGATTCACGGCGAATTTTATGTCATGTGTGCCATTTATGCCTGATTGTTGATAGCATGTGGTTTAAAAACCACCAGCGGCTCGGTTCATGGCTTGACCGGCGTGGCCCGCCGTGTGCGTGGGTTAGGCTAACATTAGACGTGGCAGGGATCGAGCCGCAGCTCTGAGAATGGGAGGGAAATGAGCTGAATACTTATTAAAATGTTATCATTGAAGTAGTTCCTGTTATATTCAGAGAATAAAGGAAGGGAAACATTTTGTAGAATATTTTATTTTACTTTTTTTATTCTCCTGTAAACATGTACCTTGCACTATAGAAGCAAGGACCAGTGTGAATGATGGTTAATATTCACAGTTTGGAGATTCTGACCCATCCAAGAAGATACGGAGGGATGCATTATGTGCAACTACAACCAAAAAGCAAAATAGAGGATAAAAATAATTCGAAATATGGACATTTTATCGATAAAGATGCTAATACAAAGAATATAATTTAATAAAGGTGAAAAAAAAAAATATTTTCTATGTTGCAGTGGTATTTCTTCTGTGTTTCTATAGTTGTACTGCACTGATATAAAAGAAGTATAAACTTCTTGAATATAAAATCTTCCACCTAGAGAAATAATTCATTTTCAAATGAAATATTTGATGCTCTGATGTAAATATTCCTTGGATGACTTTTTCCCTTCATGTGTCTGTTTTTCCTTGCAGGTACGGCTTTGTTGAGTTTGATGACCCCCGGGACGCTGATGACGCCGTGTACGACCTAAACGGCAAAGAGCTGTGCGGTGAGAGGGTCATCGTGGAGCACACCAAGGGCCCGCGGCGTGACGGGGGCTACAGCGGCGGACGGAGTGAGTCTCAGGGCCAGTATTTGTCTTCTTCACATGAACTGATCAGATCTAAAGGGGCACAAATCTAAGGCTTGTTGTTGGTGGCTGATGTGCATGGAATTAATATTCATCTGCTTCTGATGGGGGTTACGGTCAGTGATGAGGGGACGGGTGCACGGGGAATTTGTGGGGTTATGTAGGACGTCTAGATCCAGAAGTGTTGATTGAAGAGCCGTTTTTTTTTTTCATCTGCAGCAGCAGGAACTGTTTGTCTAAACATGTCTGTTGGTTTTAAGACAAACCTCAGGAAGAAGAGATGAACAAGAAGTTTCTGCTGTTTTGGGAGCTCAGAGATTCAGTTTTTGTTCTGGATGAAGCAGATTAAGGTGTTAGACCAATTTTTTAACGGTTGTTTTTTAGTCTATCGTTGTATTCCTACCTCTATCCTCAGACTTTCAGCCGTTTAACCTCCAGTAAACTGTTGGTGATGCATGTTTTTATCGGGTGCAGCTGCTAACTTAGCAGTCAGAGCAGAAATGACCCTAAAACTGGGTCCTAAACTTCCTTCTGATCCAGCAGCATTTCTTATATCAAACAATGTTGCCATGACAACATATTGGCATCTGTTCATGTTTTGATTAATTTCTGTACATCAGAGCCACCATTTACTTAACAACTCCAAATCCAACATTGATGGTGATTTGGTTACATGTGATTATGGGATGGGGGAAATATGATGATGCTAATTTAAATACTGTTTAATAATGTCTAAATATCATGTCATTTCTTGCTGTCTTATTCAGTTTGATTCATATAAAATGATTGTCGATTTAAAGGTAAAGATTTAACAAAGAACCTCAATGTTTTAATTGAAAGAGTCCTTTGCTGACTGCCTGCCCCTATTGCTGGCCATGGTGTCCCCCCTTTCCAAGAGTGTGGTTTGACCATTCTGGGCCCCTGGGCAGACCAAAAAAGGGAGCCATTGTGAATGAAGACCGCTTTTCCCATTAGGCCCAGGCCGGGTGGTGAGGATGCCATGGGGTTAGGAGCAGATGTGGGTTCAGCTCTCATAGGTGCCTAAAAAAAACAACATGTTTTCTAACAGTCAATGTTGTTAGATAGGCTAGCTTAGTCACATGCTTTAGTTCAGCGTCCTCCAGCAGTTATGATTTAAGTTTTATTCTTCTGATTTAAATCAGGCCAATTGAACCTGTTCAAAGTTTAACCTGTGCAGTTCTTCTGTTGGATTTAACTGTTTAAAGTACAGATTTTAGAGGAGATTTAGGGACTTTTAGGATTAATTTCTTCTGTTTTTAAACCCTTTTCTCCTTTTGCTTTTTCCCTTTGTTTCTTTTTTCCCAACTGATTATTGATATTTTATTGTAGTCTGTAGCTTTGAGTGTAGAATGATTGTTTCATGTCTGTTTCTTTCTTCTTCTCACTTCTCCCTGTGTTTGCTTGTTGCCTTGAAAGGTGGATATGGGCGCTGGGGAGGAAGAGACAGGTACGGTCCGCCTGTCAGGACCGATTACCGGCTCATTGTTGAGAATCTTTCCAGCCGCTGCAGCTGGCAGGACTTAAAGGTGTGAAATAATCTTCCGGGGATCGTCTGCAGGCGGCCGACCGGTTGGGACGTCACTCTGTACGTTTCTTTTCCCCTCAGGACTACATGCGGCAGGCGGGGGAGGTGACGTACGCCGACACCCACAAGGGCCGCAAGAATGAGGGCGTGATCGAGTTCAGGCAGTACTCGGACATGAAGAGGGCTCTGGAGAAGCTCGACGGCACAGAGGTGAACGGCAGAAAGATCCGGCTCATCGAGGATCGCCCTGGCGCCAGGCGCCGCCGCTCCTATTCCCGCAGCCGCTCCAGGTAGGAGACACTCCTCCGGGGGACGTTCGGGGTGGAGAACCAAGCCCTGGTTTCTGAAACGCCGCTGCTGTTCCTGCAGGTCTCGCTCCAGGAGCCGCAGGTCTCACAAGAGCCGCAGCCGCAGTGAGAGCAGCAGCCGCAGCCGGTCCCGCTCCAGGTGAGTCTGCACGGCCGCCTCTCTCCTGGTTTTACCTGCTGAAAGTCCAGTCATTGGGGAAAGGTGTAGATTAATTTAGTTTTATCTGTTGATTTGAATTCTTCTTATTCCAGGGGAAGGAACGTATCCAGAGCTGCAGTGGTTCTTTGCTCATTTCAATCAGAATCCGTATAAACCGACCCGTTAACATTTGTCCAAACTGTTGTCCTTCTGTGGCTCCGCGCTGCTCTGATGGAGGCTCAGCTCCTGCGCTTCCTGCAGGTTCAAACTGTAACGTCAGTAAACATGTAAACCAGGAGAAGCTCTTCATCAGCAACACGACAGGATGTTTCCTACAAGGAAACCCTGCCGAGTGGTGCTACGTTCACTTTCAGTCATTGACTCGACAGCAACCCGTCACAGCTACATGCTAAGCTAACGCTACAGCACTGTAAAAGAGTTTTATAACTGAACCTTTTTAAACCTTCCAAACACTATAAGCTAACGCTAACTGTAACTATTGGAGGCTAAAGGTGATGATGATGATGATGATATCCTGATTCCTCATCTTCTCATTGTACTTTACTCATAATAAAATAAACTTTATTGGTTCGTGTTTTCCCTGCAAAAAGTTAGCAATTCATTTTAAAATGTTCAACTTGAAATATACTTTTTTATTTTAAGGTCAGAGCTGATTTTTTGACTCGTAAATTAAACCACCAATAGATCATGTTTTCATTTCTTCCAGCCTGTTCGGTGTTTGACAGAACTAAGAGGAAGTTTCTGTTTTCATGTCCTTCACCTTAAATAGTGGAGAGAAGCAGGCAGGGAAGCGGTCGGAAACTGTGACCCGTTTGCTTTGATTCCACTTCCTTCATGTAAAGTGAACTGGATTAGATCTCAGATATCTGATCGGTGCATCTCTGTCTCCGTCCTTATCGCACAATCCAGAACTACGTGAAACAGAATGTGGAAACGGGCTGACAGATCTGTTTTTCTTTCTCTCTGCTTAGAGCTGCTTCTCGTTCCCGCAGCCGATCTCGCAGCAAGAAGAACAAGAGCAAGAACAAGAAAGACGAAGAAGAGCGCAGCAACGGCGCTCAGAAGGACGACGACCGCAGCCGGAGCCGCAGCCGGAGCCACAGCCGCAGCCCCAAGAGCAAAAAGAGCAAGAAGGAGGGGAAGTCTGGCAAGAAAGAGGATTCCAGGTCCAGATCTCGCTCCCGGTCCCGCTCCAGGTCTCGTTCCAGATCCAGCCCTAAAGATCGTCCCAGAAAGTCCAGCTCACCGGACCGCGAGCAACCCAAGAGTGACAACGAGGCGGGCGACGCTGAGAGGGGGTCCCGTTCCCGCTCTCCGGAGGAGTCCAGAGCCAGATCCAAGTCCAAGTCCAAATCCCCGTCTGCATCTCCAGCCAAAGCCGGCTCCCGTTCCCGATCCGCCTCCCGCTCCGAGTCCCGCTCCAAGTCCCGTTCCCGCTCCCGTTCTCGCTCCTAGTTCAGATCCTGGACTGTGCATCACGATCCCCCCCGCCCCCGTTTACATTCCCTCTCCCCTCCGACACCCCCATCGGTTTTTGATAAGTATCTGTAGAGCAGCAGGCACCCAGCTCCTTCAGCACACGCCCCTTCATTTAACTTTGAACCCACATTTTTCCAGTAGATGTTGGTAAAGCGCAGAGGGGATCTGATTTTTATAAGTTCTGATGGCGGTCTGTGTGTCTTTGTGTTTTTTTTAATCAGATGTAGAAGCGAGTCGCTGGCTGGGAATAAGATTCCTGGTCTCTGTTAATCCCTGTTGAATTTCGGTTCAAATTAAAGTGTCTGTTCTCAACCAGTCGTCTGTCATTTAATACAAGCAAACCTGACTTTCTTTGTTGAACGTTTATTCACCACCAGATGACGCTAGCGAGCATCTAAATGTTTTACTGAAATTTGAGAAATAGTTTTAGAGTCCAGCATAATAGTGATGTATAAACGCATCTAAATGACTTGGTCACCTTAATAAAACACAAACTACGTCCTGGAACAGTCTTTTTTTATTTTTATGTTATGATGTTCTTTGGATATAAACTCAAGTCATAGTTTCTGGACCAAAGTTAGAGCGTTTAAAGTTAGCATCCAACTAATCCAGCTAGAAAGCAGCAACCAGGCGGTAAATCTGGACTCAGAGCCGAACCTTCAGAGGCTCAGAAAGACGGGAACAAAGTGGACCTTCTACCGCCTGAAGAACATCTCCAGGATCTTTAGCAGAACTGATCCCTGCAGCGGTTCTTCACAGGTGGGTCAGACGGCTGATCCAGAACGTTGCTGCCTGCGTCCTCACTGGAACTAAGAAAGTGGAGAACATCAGTCCGGTTCTACAGTCCTTCCACTGGATCCCAGAGAACAGACTTTAAAATCCTTCTGTTGGTCTAGAAATCATTGACTGGCTGAGCTCTAGAATCCATTACAGACTGGTTGGCAGGGAATCGACAGCCAGACCTCTGAGGTCTACTGGATCAGAACCAGAACCACACATGAGGAAAAAGCAGCTTTTAAATCTGCTCCAATAATCTGGAATAAACTGGAAAACGAGATAAATTACAAACACTTTATTTTAACTTTATTTACAAGTGAAAAAAGTACAATTAAACCAGAAATGGAACAAAAATACATGAGAAAATTCATAAACATCCGGGGTGAAGCTGTGTCACAGGAAAATTCAGATGAACTCATTTTTAAATAAAGGTTTTTGCAGTTTGAATATTTTCACAGAGAAGCAGTAACTTCAAAAACCACAGAAGCAGCTTTGACTGTTTGCAGTGATGAAGATTGAAACATAAGAAACAAATATGACCTAAACATAAAACAGTTGACTGATAATCCATCGTCTAAATGAGACCAGAAATCCTGAGATACAGGAAGTAAAGTTTCGTCCAGTATTTTAAAATCGCTAACAGTGGAAACATTAATAAATCCAAGGGACCAATCATTTATGAGCAAACATCTGTCCTGCAATCAGTACAGTCTTTCTAGAACCGCCTCTGATTGAGGCTATGCTTATTTATGATGGTTAACTGTTCTACAAATGACCTTTGACATCTAGTAAATCTTTGACTTAAACCCATTTTAAATGAAAAGTGACTTTTTGTTACAAGTGATCAACCGATTGTCTCAGAACACAGAAGCATGAGGAGGATTATGGGTGGAAACCGTTGGTGAATCTGATTGGCTGCTGCTAACCCGGTCCTCTGGGTCCACCTAGCCTCTGATTGGACGGTTTAAACCGTCACCATCCAATCAGATCATCACACACAAAGTTTTCTCGCTAAAAACAAAGTTTTTATTCGGAACATTTATGAATAAATCCAGAACCTTCTCTGGACTCGGTGGAGTTTTTCACAGGAAGTGACATCGTAGTTGGTTTAAAGGTCGTTCTAATATTGGCGAAGCGTTCAGTCCGGTTCTGGGTCCATCCCGACCCACTGCAGCGGCTCCTGTAGAACCGCTCGTTCTCTGGGTCGACCCGTGTTCTGATGTTCCACGCCAAGCCGGGTCGAGTCGTCCTCCAGCTCCTTCCTGCGTCTCTCATCACTGCTCTGATCACAGAACCGACCCTCAGTCATCATCCTCTTCCTCAGAGGAAGACCGCATCACGCCGCTGCTGTCGTCACGGTAACAGCGGGCCAGCTGCCGCAGGTCCTCCAGGGCCTCCTGGTAGTCGGGCATCTCAGGGCCCTGGGACAGGAAGCTGGGGGCCAATCGGCGAATGTCGAAGGCGCTGGCGGCCCGGTGCAGCTCAGAGAGCCACGGATGAAGGGCGGGTCCAGACTGCAGCGACGTCAGGACAGGAACCGAGGAGACAACCGGACCCGAAGCTGCAGAGAGCGTCGGTTACGGAAGCTGAGGTTCAAGAAGAAGAGAAGGAGACAGAAACACTCACCGCCAGCAGGAGGCGCCAGGCTCCTCAGGAAGCCCTGAGCGTCCAGCGACTGGCTGAAGATCTGCGGGAAGGGAGGAGTCAGCTTACTGGGGGAGGAGACGAGCTGCAGCGCCCTGTGGGAGGGATGAAGACCGATGAAGACTACGGCTCATTCAAAGAACAGCAGGGGGCGGCGTGGAGACTCACAGAGGAGCAGAGGGGTAGAAGGACGAGACGTAGGCGGCCAGGACGTCCTCCCCGCTATGGAGGCCGTGGAGAGGAGTCGGCGGTTTGATTCCCGGAGACAGACAGCTGATGGAGACACAAAGATCCCCGTTAGTCCCAGCAGCATCTGGAGCACATCTGGTTCTGTTCTGGACCAGAAATCCACCCATTCAGGGTTTTCAAGCCCATTTTTTACACATCAGATTTTTCCTTCTTTATTTAATGATCAAAACAAAGATGACGAATGTTACTGAAGACAAAGTTCAAAGACACATTAATGAACAGATCAAAGGAAGCATTAGTAACTTCACTGCAGTGAAGCATGGTGGTGGCAGCATCATGCTGTGGTCCAGCTTCTACATTCCACGAGTGGAATATGGTTCTGATCCGAGTCTTTTCCAGAACCTGAGTCTGGGTCCTGTGAAGACGCCACTGGAAAAAACGGATCCAGCAGAACGAACTCTGACCTGATGAGCTTCTGTCCCTCGAAGCCTCTCAGCGTGGTCCACTGTCCGTAGCTCCGCCCCCCGCCTCCCTCAGGGCAACCTGACAGGGGTTTCCACGGCAACGCATCGGAGAAGGCACTCAGGGCGTCGGGCAGAGACCCACCGGGCATCATGGGAAGCGGGACGGCGCCGTACGCAGCCACCACCTGAGACACGCCACCAGATTACTGCTTCAGCCGGCGGTGAGGAAGAGGAAGAGGAAGAGGAGGGCCTCACCTTCCTGCCCGACACGGCCAGGGAGTCCGCCAGCTGCCACATGGGGACGCTGTTGTTCCTCAGCCTGTACGGAACCGTGAGGGCGTCCAGCGCCAGAGCCAGAACCGAGCTGGAGTGGTACCAGAGCCACGGCTGCAGAAACAGACCCGTTAGAGGCAGCAAGAGGCGGAGCTTCAGGCGCGGACACGCCCCCCAGGTTACTCACATCATAGGTCAGCAGCGGGAACTGTGGAGGGGGGGCGGGCCGCCTGCCCAGCCCCCCCCGCAGCGTCAGCGGGCAGAAAAGGGAGCTGTGAGCAGCCAGGTGGACCGAGCCCAGACAGCAGTTCAGCAGCTGGTAAAGGTCCCGGACCGGACTCTGGGTCACAGACAGTTCTGATCATTTAACAGCTGCCGCACCGGAACCGGCGGCCCACCCGGCGGCCACTCACCGAGTCCCGGTGGCCCACAGGAGCCAGACCCCAGCTGAGGATCCCCCGCCCTCCGTAAGAGTCCTGCAGCAGCTCCGTGACCTTCGACCCGAGGCCCGCGAACCCGTCGGCCAGATCACACAGAACCTGGAAACCCTGAGACAGAAACAGCGTCTGTGGAAGGAGGGAGGAGGAGGAAGAGGAGGAGGAGGAGGAAGAGTACCTGAAGATAATCACATTCCTCCACAAAGAAGTGCAGTTTGTCCTCCAGCTCGTCCAGCGGCGCCCCCTGCAGGACGGACTCTCCCTGACCGAAGGTCTCCAGACGATGAGCTTCGCTGCAAAAACAACAGACGCCAATCATCTCATTTCCTTCGATGTTCAGGAATAAAACCTGATGATGTCAGACCAGCGGACATCGCCGAGTCATGGCAACCTCAGAGCCTCTGTTCATCCACCGCCGGCTCACCCAGCGGAACCGCCCAAACCCAGAAGCACAGATGCCACCGATACCTGGGCTCCACCCGATACTGATCCGGTGCTACGATACCGATCCGATAATGACGAACCAAACACCGTCCATGAGAAGGAAGCAGCAGGCTCATCTTAAACAGCACAGAACAGCTTCACCAGTGTTTACCCGTCATGGTTGTACTGGTGGATGACGGTGATGCTGCGAGGATGCAGGTGGATCCGCAGGAAGTCGGACCAGACCGTCACGCTGCCTTCCAGTCTGTAGTTCTTCTGGAGCCGGGCCAGCTGACTGTTGAAGGTGTCCACACTTACCGCTCCTGAGGTGGGACGAGACGTCAGAGCTGAGGAAGAGGAACAGGAGGAAGAGGAGCTCCCCTGAAGGAGGTTCCTCTGGTTGTTCTTACCGGATCGCTGCAGCGTCGAGGCGGTGCAGAACTCTGCCTCGGCGAGGATCTCTCCCTTCTAGACACAAACAGAGCCATGAGGACGACCCCTGAACCGGACCGGTCCCAGACTCACACACTTACGTCCAGCTTCTCCAGATCCTCCAGGAAGGAGTTCTTCAGCGGAGGGCTCTGTCTGTGCGTGGCGACGCTTCCCTCCCTGACAGCGACACATTTAACGTCAACATGGGCTAAACGCCGCTGGAATACGGCCACATGGAGGCGCTGTTTACCAGGGGACGGCAGAGCTTCCTGCTCCCGGGTCGTACAGGTTCCCCTCCACCCGCAGCGTCCGCAGACTTCCTGTGCAGGCAGAAGATAGGCAGGTCCAAGCGGGCCGAACAGCAGAACCGGGAGAACCGGAGCGCTCCATACCTTTCAGATCCATGCAGATGAGCCGAGGCGTGTAGGTGACCTGTCCACCCAGAGTCTGTCCTTCCCGGAACACGGCATCACTCTGGATCTCAGCGGGGGGCGACTCGGGGTCATAGGTCAAAGATGCATCCTGCCAACAAGACCAGAGTCTGTTTGAAACAACCAGCTGGGTTCAACAGAACCAGAATGAACAGATTCTGAGTCTCAACCACATGGGTCTAGTTTGTCCTATCAAATCTTAGATCTGTGTTTTATAGAACCGATCAACTTTCATTCGGTTCCGACCCAGTTTGGGAAACGATAATCCTGCTGTGATGGTGGATCGGCTCTGATGTTATAAATGTTTTTCTGTCTCTTTCACTGTTGGGGAAATGATCCAGTCTGATAGCACCTGAGTTATCCTGCAGGTTGAAGGTTCCTCAGACTGAGGCCAAGTTTGCATCAAATTCCCCCAGTTATCAACATTGAATACCAATCACCATGACAACGTGGCGACGGAGCCCATCAGATGAGCGATGAACCTGCAGGACACTGAATGGACCTGGATCCGAACCATGACTGCCATGACTGGTGGTGGGAGTGTTATGGTTTGGTTTGGGTTGTTCTCCAACTCTGGGCTCGTTTTCTAATCCCAAAAACAAAAACTAACGGTTTTCTCAGGAGGATTCATGAGTTTGTTCTTATTCTTGGAGAATAAAAGAGACACCAGAAACTTTTTGGAAACCAGTTTAACTCCAGATCTTTGCTGTGGACCAGTCTGAGCTAGCCGCTAACTTGGTTAGCCTCTCCGTGATTCCTCACCTGTAAATTCCACCAGTGGGTTCCCACGAAGTTGGAATAATGTCCAAGCTGCAGCGTGATGACTTCCCTGCAAACTCCGCTCATCTTGGCTAAATCAACACTCAGGAAAAAAACACGTCAAAGGAAGAACTCCCCGCATCGAGCATGCTGCTGGAGCTGACAACAGCGATCACGCCCACAGAGGCAGCGGCCGCTTCCGATTGGCTGGAAGACAGAGCGAGGGGAAAGGTGATTGGAGGAGCTTCTTCTTCTTCTTCATTTTCTTCTTCGGGTCCGGTCCGCCAGGCTGGTGCGGGTGAAGGAGAGACTGACGGCTGGTCGGCTGCTGCAACTACACGCCACAAAGGAGCGAGCCGTTCCCAGACGTGTTCCTGAGTCCGGATTATGAGGGGGACCGTGGCCCCCTGCTGCAAAGCCCAGTTTCGGGGATGGAATTGGGTAAAACGAACCCTAAAGTATAATACAAACACTGTAGAAACATTTTAAACAAGAGAACTCTTCACAAAAGAGCCGTCAGTGTTTGGAGCGACAGACTGCGAGGACAGAAACCGCAGTGGAGGACTTTTACAAGCCTCCAATAAAAAACGGACTGATGACCTACAGAGGCGGATCCTGCACGGCGCCATCGCCACAGATTCGTTTTTATCGGTCATCAGTTCCGGGGTTTTTAACGAGTGTCCGTTTTGCAGGTTGTCCGAGAGTGTTTTTCACGATTTTACAGATTTTTAGCGAGCATTTTCTGCCTTTTTGGCAGGTTTTTACAAATTCTGTTTTTATTAACGGAGTACATCATAGTCGAACCACTAGTTTTAAATCCCGCATTGTAAATAATTTCATAGCTGAAGCCAAAATGGCTATTTATATAACTCGGAGAGGCAAGATGCAGGCTGGACCTCAGCTCGATGCCGTGGCTCTGTGGAAGGCCAGGTTGAGACCGGAGTTTTGTTTCCACGGACCCACCGGGAATCTGAAGGGATTTTTAGAACTGTGGGGTTTTATTAATATATTGTGCACCGTTTCTGATCGGGGAGAACTGAAATATAATGAACTGCTATTGTAAATATCTGTTGTGTTTTAGTATCCTCTGATTACAGCATGTACCGTTTTTTGTTGTTAAATTATTGAGTAATAAATGTTTTTCTAAAAATAAAAAAAAAAATCATCTTCTTCTTTAAGGCAACTTTTAGGTGCATTACCTCCACCTTCTAGACTGGAGTATGGATCAGATGTTACTTCACTATACCCATCCCATAATACCCGTTCTCCTTAAAAACTAAACATACTATTATAAACTACATCCCCAGACGATCTTTGAAGCAAAATTCTAATATCTAATTTATTTTTATTCCTACTTAAATCTCTAATTAACTCCTCCCTTTCCTGAACATACTTACTACATTCTAAAAAAATATGTTGTATTGTTTTTACTTCTTTTACTAACTTTTACTACAATAATTACAAAAACCTGCATTCTGTTTATTAATTACTTTAAGAGTGCTGTTTAAACCTGTAAGTCCAAACCTTAATCTAAATAAGATCTAGATCATCCTCTTCTATTTTATTCCTGCTACATTTCCTAGATTCTCCAACTTTTTTTTGGATGCTATAATAAAATCCTTTTCTTTATCCCACTGTTCCTGCCATAAAAATGTTCCTGCCATTTTTCCTTAATATACATTTTGGTAATGTTTTTAACCTCATTTTTGATTATTTTAATATTTACATCAATAATAAACTTTTTTGACGCATTCTTAGCAAAACTATCTTCCAGCTCATTTCCTGTTATTCCAATGTGAGCAGGAATCCAAACTAATTTGACCTGAGATCCATGATTTTTAATCCTAAACATTGAATGATTAATATCAACTATAATATCTCGCCTTGATTCTGAATCTTGTTCTAAAATACTTATTAATGCACTTCTTGAATCTGAACAAATTATAACCTCCCTCTCTCTTGTTTCCTCAACCCATTCTAGAGCCATTAAAATAGCCATTAG